>SKCR01043350.1:0-58146 GCA_019454045.1 Zanthoxylum bungeanum | reverse complement strand
TAAGTTGGTAATTGTTTATTTTATGTTTGGTATATGTTTTATTTAATCATTTAATTAATTTAATTATTATATTATTTAGTTAATGTTTTAATTAATATTTATTTATTTAAATTGGGATGTGTTTTATGGGCTTTGGAGGGCTAATTGGGCTGGATGTGAGGCTAGCAGCAAAACCAGAATTACCGACACCGTTCGAACGCTTCCTCGAACGCGGCACGAACGCCCGCAATCCGTTTGACGTTCGAACGTAAACACGAACGTAGCACTAACGAAAACAGTGAACCTTGTTTATTCTGAATTTCCCCTTCCGATGTCCGTTTCCCATGACCTCCGTGACTTAAAAGGTAGTGTCTCCAAAAATGAGACTCATCATAGGGACTTATGCGTAAAAATGCAGTGCCTACACTTTGCAGAATTTTTTTCTTTATTTTTTTTTTTACTCATTTTAGCATCACAGTTTGTATTTTCAAAACCACTTTATTAATACTTTGCATAAAAATTCATGTTCCTAATTAATCAGTTCACTAACAGTGTTGATTGTTGTTGCTTACTAATGTCTAACCAAAATTTCAAGAACAGAGAAGAAACAAACTAAAACAAATATAACAAACTAATATAACAAACTAAACAAATCTGAGAAGGGAAAAAAAAAAGATAATAATACGTACATGCAACAATCTCAAGAATTAACTACTAATACATGAATCCAAAATCTAAAATCTAAAATCTAAAATCAAACCGTGTGCCACAAAATGGTTTTTCTTATGGCAGAATTAACTACTAATAATAATATTCATGTACCAAGTTTTATATAAAAAGTTAAAAACAAGCAACTCCACTGGTAAAACATGTAACATTATAACATCCACCACAACTTTCAAACAACTTTCAAATATGTGCAGCCTGCCAGCCTCCACTGATCTGATAATAATACTTGCAAGTCCAAAAGGATGCGAGCAGCAGTCATTGTCCAGCCTCCACTGAAAACAACCATACAGTACCAAAAGAAATTGTTACAACACTATGATTATGTCACACAATGTTCAATAACAACAAGTCTCAAATGAAATTTTTTTTTTAAAAAAAAAACAAGTTATAACCTTATATGAAATCATCATCTGAATCAACATCTTCGTTCATATCAGCACCAAGCAAGTTAGGCTCAATCGTACAAGTAGAACTTGATCCTGACAATTCTACAATAACAACATACAATGAAAAAAATAAACAATCCAATTACTTAGAATTCACATTATAATTTATTAAGAAAATATTAGTAATTAGTTTCAATAAATTTAAAGCATAACACTATAAAAATTAAAAAATACCTGAAGCAAATTCCTCAAATTTCTCAACATCATCCATCGCAGCTCGAAGATCAATTTGAGTTGGCATAGATCGCAACCAATTTTGAGCACAAATTAAAGCTTCCACTATTGTAGGAGCTAATGAACTTCTAAACGGATCAATTATCCTTCCACCTGTGCTAAAAGCCGACTCGGAAGCCACTGTAGAAATCAGAATAGACAAAACAGTCATTGCTACCTTAGAGAGAGTTGGATATTTGGAAGAATTCACTTTCCACCAATTCAAAAAATCAAAAGTTTCCAAATCTTCTTCACACCCATCTGCTAAATATCTAATCATATCACATTGAGTCTCCACACTTTGCTCATCCAACAAATACTTTTTGAATTGAAAATTAAGAATCTTTCGAGCTTCTCCAACAAATTTAGTTTTATCCTCCGAAATATTTGCATTAGTAGTTGGCACACTTACCCCACTAGATGACCCCACTGAACTCTCATCCTTGAAGTACTCATACAAATCATTCAAGGCATCTTGCACCCGAGTCTCCACATCAAAAGTCTTAGCAACATCGTAAATTTGAGAGAGGAAGAACTTGACATATTTCATCTTACATCTTGGATCAAGCACAATACCAACAAATAACACCCAATTCACTTTTGTAGGATTCTCCCAATACTTGTCAAATTTTTTTTTATGCCTCAATGAATTTACCAATTGTCTCCCCTGTCTGATTAGGCACTTGACAAAAGTTTAAAATTCGCTTTTGAAACTTCCAATCATCATCTATCCAATGGGCTGTGAGACACATATAATTTAAATTTTGAATTGAAGTCCAAGTATCTGTGGTTAGACACACACGTTGAGACTTAATTATATTTTTCAATTCATCTTTTCATTTTGATACATTTTCAAACAATCTCTTGCAATAGTTATGCGAGAAGGAACTATCATTCGAGGATTCAAATATTGAGAATAATTCCTAAATCCTTCCCCTTCCACCATTTTAAATGCTAACTCGTCAACTATTATCATCCTAGCAAGCATAACCCTTGCTTCTTCAATAGTAAAATGAACTACTTTTAAGTTACCCACCGCTCTACCATCTACCCTTTCATATTTCAAGGTTTTTTGTTTAGAGTCAACAACTCTATAAGGGTATTTCTTACACCTCACATCTATATGGGTACGTAAATTTTTAGTACCATGGAAACGAGAATCAGCCATATACTCATCTCCACAATAATTACACTTAGCTTTTTGTACACCATCAACAATTACCTTCTCAAAATGCTCCCAAACAGAATATTCAGAATTACTACCACCTTGCAGCTTAGACTTCACCTTCGTAGTATATTTTCTTTTCTTAGGTGAAGGAGACTTACTTTGAGTTGCAGAAGGATTTATATTTGTAGCTTCATTATTCTCTTCCTCGCTTGAACAATTCTCAATCTCCTCAATCATTGGGTCAAGTGTTTCCATCTAATAATGAAAAATACACAAAGAGAAACATCAGGGCCATCAAAATTATCAATTCCATCTAATAATGAAAAATACACAAAGAAAAAAACTATTATCACTCAATTATACAGCTACTTGTTATAAAAGTGCATAATGCCAAACAGAATACTCATATTGCATTCATATTTACAATGATAGAAATGAATTTTCTTTTAAAATATGTTATATAATATATACTATTGAAGAGTTTATTTTAGAGAAAAAAACACCATAACCACGACTACAAGCAGCAAGCCTATCCCACCAAATATATGATCCAGCAAAATTTATTATAAGAAAGATAAATTGTAATTTTATGTCTTCTCCATTCAAAAGTAAACAAATAAACAGCAGATTAATTTCATAATCTCAAAATTCCAAACTCCAAAGAACATAAACAAATCAAACAAACCCAAGCCATAATCACAAAATGCTAGAAACAAACAAGCCTATCCCACCCTAATTGACAGAAAATGAAAGATTCAGAGAAGACCATAATTATTACCTCTCTGTTCGAAAACCCTAAAATCCACTTAAGAAAATCCTCCCTCTTCCTGTCACAAATCAAACCAATCCATAACCTTAATCAAAATATGTTTTGATTAAATGCTAAAACAAAACAAAATAAAAATTGCAGAAATCGTAGATTGGAACTCACCGAGAAAGAAAGTTTGGAAAGAGAGAGATAGATGGTAGAGGCTAATGGCTATAGGGCGAGATCGAGAGAGAGAGATAGAGGAGAATCACCGGTTTCTTCGTGAGAGAGAGGGGCTGAGGCTGACTGCTGCTGTGCTGAGTGAGGGCCGAGGGGTGAGAGATCTAAGAGACTTAGAGTGAGATTATGAAATTGAAGAACAATCCTAAAGACTAAAGTTGTAAACCTAATTTTTTTAATTTATATTGACTTAGTCGAGTCGGGTCGGGTCGGGTTCGACCCGACTTTTTAAATGAAACCCGTGACCCGATCCGAAATAATCGGGTCGGGTCATGTCAACCCGATTTCATAATCCAATTTATGAAACCCGACCGGGTCGGGTCGGGTCGTCTTCTGACCCGACAATTTGTTCACCCCTAATGACACCATACATGGATCATGTATGCTTCATGCAGCTGGACATTACATAAGCATGCATGGTCTCATGAACCATATTATTATTCGATGTTTCTCAAAATCATACTCGTTTTCATAATTTAAGCAATAAATAAAAAAAATAAAACCTAAGACGTTCGCTCTAGATTGTATCATGTGATTGGTATTTCTAGTGATATTTGTGG
Source organism: Zanthoxylum bungeanum (assembly GCA_019454045.1). Lineage (NCBI taxonomy): Eukaryota > Viridiplantae > Streptophyta > Magnoliopsida > Sapindales > Rutaceae > Zanthoxylum > Zanthoxylum bungeanum. Next base: position 54,063 of record SKCR01043350.1, on the reverse strand, counting down.
ATGTCAATAATTTACGAGTTTATGTTATACAATACTTATATTTTTATCAATATTTATAACTGGGTGTTTTTGTAATGGAAGAATGATACTTTCATCTCTCGCTCCTTTTATCACTTAGTTTTCGATAAAATTTTGATATTTTATGTTAGTAGTGGATTTTCAACTTTAGTCTTTAGGCCCAAGACCAAAGACTCTTAAGCCTTAAGCTCAGGAAGATTGGATCCACTTAAGGTTAAAAGAATGGTTCTCTAAATATGATTTCACAATTCAACATATAAAAAGATATTATAATCTATTTCCGGACTTATTCTCAAAAAAGCATAATCTCAATGTACGACTTTAGCCTTATTTGGATATCAAAGCCATGGCAAATCAGTCAAAGCCAGGCTTTTGATATCCATCCCGATAACAGCTTTAGCCTTATTTGGATGACAAAACTTGTTACAATCGATTTGAGGCCAATATCCTAAATTTTACCATGATAAAAAGTACGACTTTGACTACATGCAATAAAAACAAGTGGTAGCGTATCATAGTAAGATAAGGAGTTCAAATATGACACTAACAAGGCAAACGAATTCAAGAAGATTTCGGATCACCACAACAATTATAAATACAGAGCTCAAGGCACATTCAAGATATTAGACTTCTAGGTAGTGAATCTAGAGTGCAATTTTGAGAGCAAAACTCTTTATGTTTTTTTAGAGATTACTGTAATTGCTAAAGATTATATTCCCCATGAACGTACGCCTGCAAGCCAAAATGCTTTGTGTTGTGTGATTGTTCTTTTCGTTTGGAATCTCCTTTCATTCAAATAAATTTACGTGTTCAATATCAGGTTATTCTAAATGAAATTTGAAATTTACCCCTAATTAGAATTACATTTTTCCATAATATTGTGCTTATTCTTGATGAGGAGACAAATGTTCTTAGAAAACTATCAGGAAACTTAGAAGTCAATTTCAATCTTTTGATAATTGAAGAGAAACTTTAATTTTAATTTTAACCAAAATGGGACAAGAAAATAGACCATATCAAAAGTTAGAAATTAGGTAATGACTCAAAATATTTAGACTCAAAATTGGAAGGAGACGACTCTTCATTTAAACTTTAGAGGGATTTTTTTTTTTTTTTTTTTTTTTTTTTGAGGTTGATGCATATGCATAATTGTTAATGTCATCATGCATTCCAACTTATCTGTACGTTAGTAAAACACCTAAGCCTTAAATTAAGATTAAAAAAAAATTAGTTCCTAAAATTTGAATCAATTACCCAATTAATCGATGTATTTAAAATATATATATATAATATTCATGGTAATAGTGGCAGAGCCACATATAAGTGAGTGAGAATAATTGTCCATATTATTAATCCTAAAATTTGTTAAAATATATCATATAAATTAATAAAAAAATTCTTTTTATTAACGAGATAATTTTACTCTGTTTCCATTTAAAGTGAAGAATATCTACCACTTCGTATGAAAATCAAATTATACCTTACTAAATTAATGTTCTAGTTATATCACTAAATGACAATGTGATGAATAATGGAGGTGATTATTTTGACATCGAAAAATGCTTTCATATTCAAACAAATAATCAAGATTACCTTGGCGAAATCATTTTCAATATACATCATCAAATCACTGAAATATTTTGCATGGCATTAACAGATTGAGATTGGTGCTTCATGACTAAGAATTTGGTAGGTACCCATCATTCTTTATAACAAAATCGAGTAATTTCTATCTAAAGAGAAAGAAAATCACAGTAATTAGTCAAAATTTTGTGATTGTTTTTCAATTTTTTGTAGGATTTTTTTGTAGCAAGACTTGGAGAAAATGTACAATACAACGGATGTATCACATCATCCGTATAACAATCAAATAATTCATTTCACGCGTGCTAAAATATTAAAACAAAACAACTAAAAAATAGATAAAAAATCATATATATCATTTACTAATTTATTTGTAATACCACGTCATTCAAGAATTACTCCAAGACTTTGAAATTCAGTACTAATTTGATATAACAGCTTGGTATAATTTCATGAAGTTATAAGAAAATGTTACGTGGAAGGCAAAACAAAGTAGGATGTTATCATTTTCATAAGATGTATATCCATAACTTTTGGTGCTCATAGTCCTCCCTTAAGCTAATTATTATGCATTAATTGACTTTTGGACTTGCGACATTAAAAAAGAAATTTGATCATGTACATTTCACATTGATTTGAGGCTTTGTTATTCTTTGTTATTTTAGGGTTATAATTAAGATTAATTGCCCCATAGTACTAGCATGGTTGGTTGAATGGGGGCCCTCGAGAGGATTGAACAGTTGAATTATATGGATTCGATTCGGGGATGAGCTGTAAATCCTGAATTAATTAGTGTCGTATGTGGTGGGGTTCATACATATACTCAAGTTATAGTCTTTTATCTAGAACAAAATAACAAAAATCCGAATTTACTACAATACTATAAGATTTACATATACTCAAAAAAAAAAAAAAAGATTAATTACATCTAAACCTATCTCTCTTATCAAAGTAAGAATAATTGATATAACCCAAATTTACCTGCTACCCTCAGAAGTTGCACGCCTTTTTTTTACATCTTGTTTTTAAAGTTTAATGAAGGTGCAAGTGTAATTGCACGTTTTATATTATATCATATTATTTCATTATAAAGGAAAGAAAATATGAATATGTTGGGGAATTAGTGTGTCATTAAACGAAATTAACATGCAACAACAATCAAAAACCAGATCACAATCATGCCAATCATAGACATAAACCCTAAAACTTAGAACATAAAGAAAAACTTGGAAACTGTAGATTATAAGTGAAAACGAATTCAAGTCGATATCTCTCTGTCCTTAAGAACTTATTAACCACCGTCTCGGTGCTCTACGGATGCAATGTTGCTAACGTTCTCCCAGGATTCTTTGGATACCTCTTGTTCAAGGGGCACTCCTTAACATGATCTTGAACTAGGAAAAATGGTGGAAAAACTCTCTCTTTACTCAAAAATAAAATTATGAGACTCAATACTTAATTTAAAATCTTGATCCTTAGAATTAACTAGAAGGCCCCTTAAATAGACATGGAAAAGTGTCTTAAGGGCACCCTTTGGTTTTGGGTGTAACCCTTCTAAGGGTTATACCCATTCCATGAACCATTTGGGGCCTAGTAGGGTGTTCTTCTAATTTGGAGGACATGTCCCCATAGGGTACCATCCAAGGGATATGTTCATCCTCCATCCAAACTTAATATTTGAAGAATTTACAACAGAATATCTCTATCGCTTCTAAAGAGATTAGTCTTCACTTGACGGATCACCATTGATTAAGTTTCAAAGAGGATGAGAAAAGGCTCGGAAACTGATAGAATTATACATGAATTGGGAGAACAAGACCCTAGAGTAATAGAACTTGGCATAAAAGCTAATAATTACAAGAATTTTTTATTCACTCATGCTACATCTAAGACTTATTATATGAAGTACAAATATCTTAATCAAGAAAACTTAAACTTGTTATAAAATCATAATTTTAAACCATAATTTTTTTTTTCCATTGATATCAAGTAGGTCCACGAACATTTGCTATGGCAAAATTCTTCATGAGATGGATGTCATGTCCGCAAGGGCCAGCCCCAGATGAAAATTTTGACAATAACACAAAACTACAAGATATTTCAATTATTTCACCGGAGGTCACCATGTTACGTTACCTACTCGAAACAAATTAAACAACTAAAGAGTCAAAACTTATAACAAGGGCATTGTTGTCGCTCGAGCAACATATAATTTTTGTTATATGTAAGCATTGGTCAATGGATTGTTGATCCCTAACACCATAAGCCCATTGATACGTGAGAAAGTAGCATCAATAACTCAAAATCACACAAAGTCAAACAAGTTACTAATTCACATTTATGGGATGAATCATAAAGTCGCATAATGCTAATCACATACTCAAGAAAGATTTGTGTAGAATCAGCGTCTGGATGACGTGGTATGCTCGCTCATTAATATTTTAAAAAATATATATATATATTAAATTTGAAATTAACCAATATAATAATAATAATAAATTATTAATTGAGTCACTTCCATATAATTTTTTCTCCACATACTTGTGTACATTGCTTTTGTTTGAAACCTTGACTTATTTTCCCAAGAATATGCTGGCAAAACTTCAAAAGGCAGGGATTTCTTTTTTATTCTGAACACTGGCGAGTTTCTCTCCGTGAAGTTAGTCCATCCAGTTCAAAAATAAAGTTAAACAAAAAAAATTACTAATTTGAACCACTTGCTCACTAGTAAAGAAATTATAAAGGGGCAAAAAGTGAACTCAAATATGCTGAAGGGAATGAGCTCATATGAGTTTTTTCCATATGTTCGCACCTAAGAAATTCCGGATGTCTTGAGAAATTCCAACTCCGTCTATGCGTTTAAGTTTGAACATCCTTTAATAGTTGATCTCAAATTCGGATAAAAATGATGGTTATGTAAGATTTCGACAACTAACATAAAAAATAGTCGAATTTTTATGACATTGATCATTTTATTTCATTTGATTCACACTTAATAATTTTGTGATTGTTTTTCATTTTTTTTGTAGGATTTCTTGATACTTCAAGACTTGAAGAAAATGTACAATACAACGGAGGTATCACGTCATTCATATAACAATCCAATAATTCATTTCACGCGTGCTACAATATTAAAACAAAACAACTAAAAAATAGATATAAAATAATATATATCATTTACTAATTTATTTGTAATACCATGTCATTCAATAATTACTCCAAGACTTTGAAATTCAGTAGTACTGATTTGATATAACAGCTTGGTATAATTTCATGAAGTTATAAGAAAATGTTACGTGGAAGGCAAAACAAAGTAGGATGTTATCATTTTCTTAAGATGTATATCCATAACTTTTGCTGCTCATAGTCCTCCCTTAAGCTAATTATTATGCATTAATTGACTTTTGGACTTGCGACATTAAAAAAGAAATTTGATCATGTACATTTCACATTGATTTGAGGCTTTGATATTCTTTGTTATTTTAGGGTTATAATTAAGATTAATTGCCCCATAGTACTAGCATGGTTGGTTGAATGGGGGCCCTCGGGAGGATTGAACAGTTGAATTATATGGATTCGATTCGGGGATGAGCTGTAAATCCTGAATTAATTAATGTCGTATGTGGTGGGGTTCATACATATACTCAAGTTATAGTCTTTTATCTAGAACAAAATAACAAAAATCCGAAATTACTACAATACTGTAAGATTTACCTATACTCAAAAAAAAAAAAGATTAATTACATCTAAACCTATCTCTCTTATCAAAGTAAGAATAATTGATATAACCCAAATTTACCTGCTACCCTCAGAAGTTGCACGCCTTCTTTTTTACATCTTGTTTTTAAAGTTTAATGAAGGTTTAAGTGTAATTGCACGTTTTATATTATTTCATTATAAAGGAAAGAGAATATGAATATGTTGGGGAATTAGTGTGTCATTAAACGAAATTAACATGCAACAACAATCAAAAACCAGATCACAATCATGCCAATCATAGACATAAACCCTAAAACTTAGAACATAAAGAAAAACCTGGAAAACTGTAGATTATAAGTGAAAACGAATTCAAGTCGAGATCTATCTGTCCTTAAGAACTTATTAGTCTCTGTCTCGGTGCTCTACGGATGCAATGTTGCTAACGTTCTCCCAGGATTAATTGGATACCTCTTGTTCAAGGGGCACTCATTAACGTGATCTTGAACTAGGAAAAATGGTGGAAAAACTCTCTCTTTACTCAAAAATGAAATGATGAGACTCAGAATGAACTAGAAGGCCCCTTAAATAGACATGGAAGGGTGCCTTAAGGGCGCCCTTTGGTTTTGGGTGTTACCCTCCTAAGGGTTATAACCCATCCATGAACCATTTGGGGCCTAGTAGGGTGTTCTTCTAATTTGGAGGACATGTCCCCATATGGTACCATCCAAGAGACATGTCCATTGATTAAGTTTCTAAACTTAATATTTGAAGAATTTACAACAGAATATCCCTATCGCTTCTAAAGAGATTAGTCTTCACTTGACGGATCACCATTGATTAAGTTTCAAAGTGTTGGTTTCTAATATAGTCCCAAGATCATATTTGAACAATGAAAAGAATGAATACAAAATGAAGTGAGGCGGAAACACACTTACATTGAACGGATTTGAGATGTGTTGAGAAGAAAAATGAACTCCAAGTCCTCTTGTAGTATTCGGCCAAGGTGGTTTCCAAGTGTAGGTCTCCAAGCTTTTTCAAAGGATTCCAAGCTCCAAGGTTGGTTTCCCTATCACCTTGTATTGATTCTTTAGAGTGCTAGCCCTTAGAAAATTTTCTACAAATCTTATTATTCTCTTCCTCCTTGTTCGGCCAAGATGAAAGAAAATGGAGAGTGTTTTTACTTCCAAAACTGTGAATGGGTGTGTGAGAGAGGGAATGAATTTTGTTGACTTGTATTTCAATTTCAAAAATTAAAATAATGATATACCAAAGTTGGTATATGTCAACCATGCCATCAAGTTGGAGTGTGTAACAAGTCTTCACTTACTTCACCAAAACTCATCAACTAAAAGCAACTTAAAGTGACAAGTGATGTGACATGTGGGCCTCACTTGATTCGAAATCCGAGTGTGCCCGCAAACACTCCCGGGCTCGGGTTCGCTAATTCCGAATTAACGAACTTTCGTCGCGACGTAATTAAATTTAATTTAATTAAATAATTATGCCTAGCAAAATTACTATTCACGTCGCTAACGAATTAATTCTAAATTAACTCGTTTGCCCGAATTAAAATCTAATTTTAATTCCGCGTCGAAATCTAATTTCGTTTAATATATCGAATATATTATTTTATCGATTAATTCCAAATTAATCTTTCTCTCTCTTCAAATAGTATTTTATCCTAGATAAAATCTCTCTGTAATTAATCCCAAATTAATTATGCTTGAATCATACGTCTTCAATGAATCTTCGGGAAGCGACCCAAGAGATCCCTGGATATGTTAGCAGTAAATCCGGTCGTCGGACTATCTGAACACGTACGTACCCTGTACTACATTTTTACCGATTTACGAGACATGGTTGGCTTCTAGCAAAGCATCGTGCCTACCCAATTCTCCAGAAATATTCTTAATGGAATATATAATCTATATTAGGCGTAGTATACGTAGTATTGCGTATAGCGATCCAGTATCGGATGTCACATGCAATGCCTGAGGCTGGAATAGTGTCTGCCCCGTACGAAGCATATATCGGATTACAAGCAACTAGTCTCTTTAAATCGGATAATCATGACCTTGTCATATTAGCCCGATGGTTGCAACCATTTAGAGTACCAGTTCTGTATCCATGCGTGATCATCATCTCCATATGACTGAAGTGATACTTTCATCTTGACATCACATCCAATACACTACGATTCTCAATAAACCCAGAAGAGGCGTACACAGAACCTGTTAAAGTCATGGACGACCAAAACCAAAGCGTATTGATTGTCGCAAGTACTAGCGATGTAAGTCTCAGGTTAAGACCAAATACACCTACCCTGATGCGGACTCCCATAGACACATAGTCATACTACCAATGGGATTCCGTGGGGTCTATCCAGAGCGAAGCTGTTTCCGTACCATCGGTAAACACAACCTCCTATCACACTTGCATAAGTATCCAATACTTAAATATATGAGAACTATGCTGTTACGCTTCCATAACACACACAAGTGCGATACTAGTCTATTCCGCATTATCGATGTCCAGTCTCGATAATACTACGATTAGGGATATTTAATGATTAAACCTTTATAGATTGATACTGTCTCATATCTTATAATCCGGAACTAATCATAGGGACTTTTATCATTTATATATATTAAGTAATCAAATTACAAAATGATAAAATACAATTTCATTGCTACATAATTAATTTGTACAAAAACCACAATGTCTTTTACAAATAGTGACGCTATGGATCATAAATGTCTAACACAAAGAGGATGAGAAAAGGCTCAGAAACTGATAGAATTATACATGAATTGGGAGAACAAGACCCTAGAGTAATAGAACTTGGCATAAAAGCTAATAATTACAAGAATTTTTTATTCACTCATGCTACATCTAAGACTTATTATATGAAGTACAAATATCTTAATCAAGAAAACTTAAACTTGTTATAAAATCATAATTTTAAACCATAATTTTTTTTTTCCATTGATATCAAGTAGGTCCACGAACATTGCTATGGCAAAATTCTTCATGAGATGGATGTCATGTCCGCAAGGGCAGCCCCAGATGAAAATTTTGACAATAACACAAAACTACAAGATATTTCAATTATTTCACCGGAGGTCACCATGTTACGTTACCTACTCGAAACAAATTAAACAACTAAAGAGTCAAAACTTATAACAAGGGCATTGTGTCGCTCGAGCAACATATAATTTTTGTTATATGTAAGCATTGGTCAATGGATTGTTGATCCCTAACACCATAAGCCCATTGATACGTGAGAAAGTAGCATCAATAACTCAAAATCACACAAAGTCAAACAAGTTACTAATTCACATTTATGGGATGAATCATAAAGTCGCATAATGCTAATCACATACTCAAGAAAGATTTGTGTAGAATCAGCGTCTGGATGACGTGGTATGCTCGCTCATTAATATTTTAAAAAATATATATATATATATTAAATTTGAAATTAACCAATATAATAATAATAATAATAAATTATTAATTGAGTCACTTCCATATATTTTTTCTCCACATACTTGTGTACATTGCTTTTGTTTGAAACCTTGACTTATTTTCCCAAGAATATGCTGGCAAAACTTCAAAAGGCAGGGATTTCTTTTTTATTCTGAACACTGGCGAGTTTCTCTCCGTGAAGTTAGTCCATCCAGTTCAAAAATAAAATTAAACAAAAAAAATTACTAATTTGAACCACTTGCTCACTAGTAAATGAATTATAAAGGGGAAAAAAGTGAACTCAAATATGCTGAAGGTAATGAGCTCATATGAGTTTTTTCCATATGTTCGGACCTAACAAATTCCGCTTGGCTTGAGAAACTCCGTCTATGCGTTTAAGTTTGAATATCCTTTAATAGTCGATCTCAAATTCGGATAAAAATGATGGTTATGTAAGATTTCGATAACTAACATAAAATAATCGAATTTTTATGACATGGATCATTTTATTTCATTTGATTTACATCTAACAATTTTCAAATTAATTTGAAATATTTATATATATGTTATTAAAATTAGCTAATTATCAATAAGTATTAACTTATTTGTTTAAGACACTCATACTCCATAAAATAGATCATGGGTTCAACTCCTCATGGTAGAGTGAGTGAATAAAGAACACTATAATATCATTCGGGCCTGATTTTCATACCATTCGAGTCTTATTCTATCGACCTTCGGGTATTATTCTTATAGTCTTCAGGGGCTTAGTAAATGACAGTCTACCAAACAAAAACTAATCTCTATAGAAATGATAAGACATTTGAATTCTTTTCTTTTTTATAATAAAATAATAATATATATATAAAGAATAGATTTAAACCTTTCTTACACTTAAAAAAAAATAGTTGATTTGTACAACATTTGGATTAATTACTTTCCTATAAAGTAACAAACCCTTTTCTTATTTACAACTTTCACTTTCAACTTGCACGTTTCACTTTTTCCATTTGCAAGCATATATCCTCCCATTGACTTTACCCTTTAGATAATACTTCAATTAATATACTCATTTTTAACCTAATGTTACTTTATTTATAGCTTATCCAAGATTAACACCCCAGACGAATTGATAGCTCAACTCATAATTAATTAAGCTCTTAAATAAAATTTTTTATCATATCATTGCCATTAATTGTTCTCTACAATGGCTAGGGAATTAAGGTCTCTTCAAGTTACTGCTTCTCTTCTTCTTCTTCTTCTGTTTCTCTTGTTCAGCTTCAGTTTCTGTGAATCGGAAGCTCGGCCAATGAAGAACGATTTGAAGCATGAAAATTCTATGAAACAGATGATGTTGGGCAAAATTTTTCTGGGTGCAGTCAAGCATCCAGGGCCAAGCCCTAAGGGCCCTGGTCACAAGTCAATAAATCCTGATAAAGGCTTTGGATACTACTCTTTCAGCGGCATGCACCACTAATTACAACTGTTAACTTAGTGAAAGTTGTAACACTTTTTACTTTGGTTTTGTTTGATGTTGCTATTAAAAAAGCGTGGTGAATAGATGATGATTCATAAAAGGTATTATGTAATTTTATTTTATGTTAATAAAATAATTGGGATTGTTTTTTTAAAATTTTGATTGTGAATAAAAATTAAAAATATTAACGAATTTTTTTTTTTAAAAAAAATCATGATTAATAATTGTAATTTTTGTTGTTAATCAAATACTTAAAAATTATGTTTTGACCAAAACATAATTTTGTCATCTCCCTACAAATTAAACCACTATATAAATTAGATCCAAATTATCATTTTTCCATTCGAAATTTCAAAAGTGTATCAATTTCCATTTTTTATAATAAAAATTGATAAAAATTACATAGTTTCATATGGAAAACAATGTACTTTTGTAACTTCTAATGCAAAAATTTACTTTTATAATATCGGGTAGAAAATGATAATTTAAAAAATATTATAAGATTTTCAAATTTTCACTATCTTTAAAGTATAAATATGATTGTTTCCCTTTAATTATTTATACATGAATATTTTTGTTTTAAAATATAAAGCAAATATTGTAACATCCCGTCAGAGGCAGTATGCTACCGGCAAGAGACATGATTAACCCATCTCAATAAGCCTCCAAATTTACAGAAAAACGAACATGATGTATCCTAAAACTGGATAACCTGGAACACAATCCGACATCAAAACGAAACCTGTAATAAACATCAACATACAAAAGGACCAAAAATCCATACACAAGACACATCAAGCTTATATTTAACACTTAAGGGCTCCGTGCCCATAACATCATATACAAATCAAAATTTTTATTTACATAAATAGGAAACAGCGTGCACAACAAGACAAATAACATAACAATCATAGACTCTAAACCTCTACGATATTTCCCAGGACACCAGAGAGGGTGACTGCAACTTGGGTGATCTGGCGTCTCGAGCAAGATTTTTCAAAGCTGACGTGGCTGACCGATCTGGTAGCCAACCTGCAAAACTAGTAAACTGATTTGGTGTGAGTTATAAAACTCAGTAAGTAACCATGCTCGTACTACAAACAAAACAAATAAGTCAAGCATATCATGTCATATATCAGAAGCTTTTCAAGATTACAAATTTATTACAAGTTCAGAATTATTCTCTATTCTTTACATATGCCAAGTCCTTATATATATATATACCAATCTAAAGACCAAACACGCAAAGCGTATAAAGCATAAATTCGAATATCAACATAGTACGTCATTCAAAACCGGATCCATTTCAATCATCTGAAACATGAAGTTATATTTTTATACCTTATCAAATAAGCTTTCTTTAATTTTGATGACCTTACGATAGCTTAACATTCGTGACCTACATGTATTCACACCTATCAGTTCAGAAACCATAGCTCACTTCTCTTACAGTCACACAAGTCCAATTAAACATACATACACTTACAAACTTAGCAAACAAAATTTATAACATTTTATACTCATATTGGTTGTCAAATCATTCATTTCATAGAAACAAACATAATCCAAACATATCATGATTTTCTATCATATATACACATACACTCAGACATACATACAATCATCATGTAACCGATAGAGAATCATACATAACCTTCAATACATCAAAGAACATAACCAAACCAAATTATACATACACACATGCACACATATCACGTAACACAAACTCATCGTACAATTGCCTATACACAGGCACATACATGACAAACACTCTGACTCATCATCCAAATACTCATATACATATATAAATATATATCGAACATATGAATATAGACATCACTACGGATTCAGAAATCATACTTTATACCGGTCTTCACATCTTTTACTTAACGATCAAACATATTCAAACACATGCATACTCTCAATCACGAATGTTTACAATTCGGGAAGAACATAGGTTATACAAATCTTTTTTCACGCTTAACCTACCTAAACTCTATACAAGCAAATCACATATATCAATCAATAACGAACATATTCAAATATTGTACACATACACGTGTTTATGCGCGTTCAGAAATCATAACTTATTTCATTTACCAAACCTATAAATATAGATTATACATATATGATCATCATATACATATGCATCTACGTATACATATACGTATACATATATATATATATATATATATATATATATATATATATATATATATATTCATGTACATACTATTACCGGTCCATACACTAACATACATAAACATACGCATATGGATATTAAATTCATTAATTATCCCATTTTATATCACAGCAATAAAAAAACCAAAACCAATAGTGGTTGGTTAACTTAAACTATACATAATCTCTATAAGATGGATACACCTACGACCACATATTGTTGGGGTTGGTGCTCAGAGCGCCAATCCGGACCGTATTTATGTCTGATTTATGAATACGAACATCCATTTTTTTCCATAATATTACTTATTTATGGTTGCACCTCTTGTTTTTATATACGTATTCAATCTTATTACGATTAGATTGAAACTAAATATGTTTTAGTGATATGTATATATTAGACAAATGCCCGATAATATATAATGCAGTACACAGTTACAAAGGTAGTTTGTAATTGACATTGGGAAGTGTCACTGCTAAATGTATATTATCAAATATAGTTCATGGTCAAGATTCACTAACACGGGTCGGTTAGTCAAATCTGTTGAGACCAGTACATGTCGTATATCGAGACTTGGTCCGATAGTTTATCCCAATGAACCATGAGTCTAGGGAGACTCGTATAGATGTGTAGGTGTTTATAATAGATAAACACTGAACGAATCACTGAAGATTCTTAATGGATGGTACACCAACGTCAATAAGAATATTCTCGGGTTGAGTAGCATAGTGGTCCTTCTACTTGAGATACCACTGTGGATGTATGAGACATCCTCCACACTTAGATGGCAGTCATGTCACCGATCTATTTAGATCAGACCTCCGCCTGTTCGTTGGGTGTGGACCGATCCTCAGGATATCCTGTGTGTGTCAAGATAGAATCTGTCAGTTCTGTGTACAGAGCATAGGTAGTCCATATGTGATTAGCAATCAGTTAAATCTATGGCCATAGTATATTTCGGAAGTGAGTTCCGAATGTTATTTATAGATTGCTAATAGAATCGTCGACAAGATAATACCTATAGAGATTTGACGTTTACATCTATATCTCTGGGATTATCCGGATACCTATGACGGATGGATTATACGTATGCAATGACCTCGACCTGCATGATTCAGCTAGTTTATCTGTGGTCGTCATAATTTACGGGTGGGTAAATTATGGACACGAAATTAGATTTTGTTACGGATATACCTGAATCTATAGAGTCTCACTAATGAAATATACTCGTAGAGCACTAGGGCAACATTTATGAATAATACTGATTATTTATAAGTCGTTTAAAGGTTAAACGAAAAATACATGCGAAGAGACCTAATAGTCATTTCTTAATTATTGTGTATTTGTACTTAATGATAGATTTTGTTAAATGCACATTAATTAAATGTCAAATTGTGATATTTGACATATATCATAAATATATATGTATTTGGATATTTAAAGTAAATATTATACATATATTAAAATATTTGTATTTAAATAATTATTTAATTATTTAATTGTTAAATAATTAAATTAATTAAAAATATAAATATCCTAAGTTTATGATATTTTTGGAAATGCTTTAGTTGCGATTGTTGACTTGTTTGGAATCATTAAAGTGTAATGATAAAAAGCAAATGCAAGTTGATTAAAGCTTTAAATGAAACAAAGTAAAAATATCTAGATATTTTTATTATTTTACTTCCAATTTCGGCCAAGGGCTATTTTTGTGAAGTATATATTGTTTTGTTTCATTTTTAGGGTTTAACAAGTTCATTTGAGACAAAATAAACATAAAAGAAGTTGAGAGAGAAGCTTGAAGGCAAAAGGAAAAAACTTGGAAATCTTTGAGTTTTGTAAGTTTTTCTTTAAAGCTTTCAACATGGAAATTGTTTCTAACATTCTTGGCATCATTTTATGTTGCTTTGATTTTCTTTCTTCTATTATAGTTTGTGTTTATTTGGTTGAGAACTTGTGTGAAAGATTGATGCATGTAAGTGAGCTTAAACTTGTTTTAAAGCTTTACTTTTGATTTTTGGAAAATCAAGTTGTCATTCTAGAGTTGGTAAGCCACTCCTTGGTGACCTAGAATTGTTATAGAGTTGTTTCAAAGTGTTGAGGCTAGATAGGTGAAGTATTGAATGGATTAAAGTGTTGGATTTTAAAGATTTGGTAAAATTAGACAATTTGGTGAAATTTAAAAATTAGGGTTCATAACCCTCTCCAAATTTGGGGCTTTTCATATATGTGATGTATTATGGCATGAATATGATGCATGTAAAATTTTAGGTTAATTGGATTTGATCTTGGCAAGTTTTGAACAAAAGGGACCAAATTGCAATTAATTGGAAATTTTGGGGTGCTCACGGCAATTGCTCAAAAATTGGGGATTTGTGTGAAATCTGATTTTGATGCATTTTATGTGTTGAAAAATATTTTAGAAATGATTTAGAATCATCCAAAATTATATTTGATAATTTTTGGGCTAAAATAATTATTTTACAAAGTTTTGGGGCAATTCGTAATTACCAAGAAATTTGATCTCTTGTGTAATTTTTCAGAATTTGATAATTTGATAATTAAATAAATAAGTTTATTTAATTGATCCGAGAAAAAGTTTTGAAATCGGAAAATTTTGATTTTCCGCGATTCCGCTGCGTTACCGATATTCCCCCTTAAAACCCCTACAAAATGGTTTCAGACCGAGTCTGATTCTGGACACCCCGATATGATTAGCCCTTTAAAATCTAATGTTTGTTATTTTCTTTACTTGTTGCATGCATATATTTATTTAATTTGATTAAATAAATTAAAAGAATCTTTTATGGAATATCCCCGCTTAATAAGGTTTTAAAGTAACTGGTATTTGGAATACTTGTTTCTTGGTTCGCCTTGTCAATACGATTTATAAATATTTTTCCGTGACTACATCCGAGACCGTGCCTCTACTGTGAGGGTGTAGCCGATAGAGATTTATTTATGCCGGATGTATATTAGATACTAGATAAATTCAAGCGAAAGAGGAATCCTGAACGTGCCCTAGCTGTCAGGGTTACTGTAGGCACTGCATTTTTGCATATAAGCCCGATGATGAGTCTCGTAAGGAGACACTACCTCTTTAGTTGTGAAAGCCGCGTGAAACGGACGTTTGAAGGGTAAAATTGGAATTTAGTATTTTGTCAGATTTAACTCGCTTGTTTCGCTTCGGGTTCGCTTGTTGGACCTCTATTTTAAAACACATCAAACCCATTAAATCACATCTCACAAATTAAATAATTAAAACATTTAAAATACATGTCACAAATTAAATTGAATTAAAAATAATTAAATAATTAAATTAAATAACTAAATTGAAATTAAACTAAATAAAATTAAAATACATTTAAACAAAATCAAATAAAATCCAATCAAATTAATTCCAATTTAAATTAAATTAAAACAAATTAAATTAAATTAAATTAAATTAAAACTAATACCAAAATTAAATAAATCTTTTCCTAAAACAAATAAACCACTCACCAAATTTAAATAAATTCCCCAATTAACTTGATTTCTTTCCTTATTCAAATCCATGCAAACCCTAACCCTAATTGACAACTATAAAAATAACACACTCTGCAACCTTACGCTGGCTGGTCTCCCCCTCTCGCATGACTCTCTCCCTTGGCCTTTTCTCAAACACAACAAATGAAACCCTAAAATCACACCTCATGCAGCCCATCGCTCTGGCACAGCAAGTGAAACCCTGAACCAACCTTCAACGCCTAAGACAAGAACCTGCACGCCCCTTCCTTCGCGATCACGAGCAACACCGCTTCACGCCCCTGAAACACAACGCATCAGACAGCCACCTTCAACGCCATTAGCAACCCTTCAACGCACAAACTGGCACCATGCCATCTGTCTTCACGAACCCCCATCAAACCGACAACGGCTAGCCACCTAACAGCCCTTCACCGAGAATAAACACACTCAGGCAACAGCCCTCCATCACTCACAAATTGCTGAACCAGAAAGCCTTCACGCCATTACTTGACGCATAAAGCCCCCCCTTAACTGCCTTTTGGGTGATCTCTCTTGCATTATGAAGCCAATTATATTATTTGTATTCCTGCATTTATCCATTCGATGTGTTATTGGGATGATATTCGAGCATGATTAGGCTATTAGCATGTTATTTGGTTAATATGTTCATGAGATAATACTCAAGCATGATTAGGTTGTTCTTAGTTTTCCCTATCATATGATTGAGAAATGTTCATGAGATTGCCATGTGATGTTGCATGTTGTGATGAACTTGTTGATGTATGCATGTGAATTTAGAAGCATGATACTCTTGGAAATAAGTGTTACTTAAACTTGATTAAATTATTACATAAATCCTTTCATTACAAGTGACATAAGTAAGGGACCATTCCGAACCCAACGGTTTGAGGTCTTCCCTTGTGAGGGGTGAGTGCGGCCTTAAATCTTATTTTCCCGGTTCACACCGGGGGCGACGCATGCTGTCCCGGGCTCGCAGCCCGGTTGGGAGTACGGAGTAGCCACGGGGGACTAAACCGGAGAATAATGGAGTCGCCACCTGGTGTGAACCGGGAAAATGAGATTTAAGGCCGCACTCACCTCTCGCAAGGGAAGACCTCAAACCGTTGGGTTCGGAATGGTCCCTTACTTATGTCACTTGTAATGAAAGGATTTATGTAATTATTTTTATTCGGAATGGTCCCTCGCAAGGCCGCACTCACCACCCGGTGTCAATTAGGGTTAGGGTTAGGGTTTGCATGGATTTGAATAAGGAAAGAAATCAAGTTAATTGGGGAATTTATTTAAATTTGGTGAGTGGTTTATTTGTTTTAGGAAAAGATTTATTTAATTTTGGTATTAGTTTTAATTTAATTTAATTTAAATTTAATTTGTTTTAATTTAATTTAAATTGGAATTAATTTGATTCTGTTTAAATGTATTTTAATTTGATTTAGTTTAATTTCAATTTAGTTATTTAATTTAATTTTAATTATTTTTAATTCAATTTAATTTGTGACATGTATTTTAAATGTTTTAATTATTTAATTTGTGAGATGTGATTTAATGGGTTTGGTGTGTTTTAAAATAGAGGTCCAACAAGCGAACCCGAAGCGAAACAAGCGAGTTAAATCTGACAAAATACTAATTTCCAATTTTACCATTCCAACGTCCGTTTCACGCGGCTTTCACAACTAAAGAGGTAGTGTTCTCCATACGAAACTCATCATCGGGCTTATATGCAAAAATGCAGTGCCTACAGTCGCCCCCACTTTGATGGGACTTGTGCAGTGTGTGACTTTGAACAATTCTATCAAAGTTATGCAATGCATTTTACTTACCTGGCTCGCCAGCTGCCACCTGACTTGCCTGCTGCTCCGCCGAGCTGATGATGCAGTGGACCTCGATCCTGGGACGCATCCCAATAACTGCAACCGACAACGGGGGCCTCGACCCTGGGACGCATCCCAATACCGCTGACCAAATGAGCCTCGGCCCGGGGACGCATCCCCAAACTGATGTAGTGGGTCCACGACCCTGGGACGCATCCCAATAACTGCAACCGACAACGGGGGCCTCGACCCTAGGATGCATCCCAATACCGCTGACAAAATGGGCCTCGGCCCAGGGACGCATCCCCAAATTGATGCAGTGGGTCCACGACCCTGGGACGCATCCCAATAACTACAACCGACAAAATGGGCCTCGGCCTGGGGACGCATCCCTAAACTGATGCAGTGGGTCCACGACCCTGGGACGCATCCCAATAACTGCAACCGACAACGGGGGCCTCGACCCTGGGACGCATCCCAATACCGCTGACCAAATGGGCCTCGGCCCGGGGACGCATCCCCAAACTGATGCAGTGGGTCCACGACCCTGGGACGCATCCCAATATCTGCAACCGATAACGGGGGCCTCGACCCTGGGACGCATCCCAATACCGCTGACCAAATGGGCCTCGGCCCGGGGACGCATCCCCAAACTGATGCAACGGGTCCACGACCCTGGGACGCATCCCAATAACTGCAACCGACAACGGGGGCCTCGACCCTGGGACGCAACCCAATACCGCTGACAAAATGAGCCTCGGCCCGGGGACGCATCCCCAAAATATGATGCAGTGGGTCCACGACCCTGGGACGCATCCCAATAACTGCAACCGACAACGGGGGCCTCGACCCTAGGACGCATCCCAATACCGCTGGCAAAATGGGCCTCGGCCGGGGACGCATCCCCAAACTGATGCAGTGGGTCCACGACCCTGGGACGCATCCCAATATCTGCAACCGATAACGGGGGCCTCGACCCTGGGACGCATCCCAATACCGCTGACCAAATGGGCCTCGGCCCGGGGACGCATCCCCAAACTGATGCAACGGGTCCACGACCCTGGGACGCATCCCAATAACTGCAACCGACAACGGGGGCCTCGACCCTGGGACGCAACCCAATACCGCTGACAAAATGAGCCTCGGCCCGGGGACGCATCCCCAAAATATGATGCAGTGGGTCCACGACCCTGGGACGCATCCCAATAACTGCAACCGACAACGGGGGCCTCGACCCTAGGACGCATCCCAATACCGCTGGCAAAATGGGCCTCGGCCCGGGGACGCATCCCCAAACTGATATGGGCCTCGCCCCCAGACTGATACTGATGTGGGCCTCGCCCCAAACTGATATGGGCCTCGCCCCAAACTGATACTAGTGTGGGCCTCGCCTTGGGACTCATCCCCAAGCTGATACTGATATGGGCCTCGCCCCCAGACTGATACTGATGTGGGCCTCGCCCCCAGACTGACACTGATGTGGGCCTCGCCCCCAGACCGAAACTGATGTGGGCCTCACCCCCAGACTGAAACTTATGTGGGCCTCGCCCCAAACTTATATGGGCCTTGCCCCAAACTGATACTAATATGAGCCTCGCCCCCAGATTGATGCTGATGTGGGCCTCGTCCCCAGACTGAAACTGATGTGGGCCTCGCCCCAAACTGATATGGGTCTTGCCCCAAACTGATATGGGCCTCGCCCCCAGAATGCCATACCCGGCAGAACTAATACTGAACCAATGTGGGCCTCGCCCCCAGAATGCCATACTCGGCAGAACTAATACTGAACCAATGTGGGCCTCGCCCCCAGAATGCCATACCCGGAAGAACTAATACTGAACCAATGTGGGTCTCGCCCCCAGAATTCCATACCCGGCAGAACTAATACTGAACCAATGTGGGCCTCCCCTCCAGAATGCCATACCCGGCAAGCCTGCTATTGATGCTGATGATAATGTGGGCCTCGCTCCCAGAGTGCCATACCCAGAAAAACTGATGTTGATAATAATGTGGGCTTCGCCCTATGATTCATTCCTGGATTCATTCTAAACTTTGACAGCGTGGGCCTCGGCCCTAGGATTCATTCTCGGGAACTATTGGTGATGTGGGCCTCAACCATGGGATCCCGAAACTGCTGGTGATGTGGGCCTCAACCCTGGGATTCATACCCGGATTCATTCCAAAACTCTGACGGTGTGGGCCTCGACCCTGGGATTCATTCCCTGGATTCATTCCAAAATTCTGGCGATGTGGGATTCATTCCCCTGGGATTCATTCCCGATTGTGTTGATGTGTGCCTCGGCCCTGGGATTCATTCCCTGGATTCATTCCAAAACTTTGCTGATGTGGGCCTCGGCCCTGGGATTCGTTCCCTGGATTCATTCCAAAATTCTGCTGATATGGGCCTCGACCATGGGATTCATTCCAAAACTCTGCTGATGTAGGCCTCGGCCCTGGGATTCATTCCAAATTCTGACGATGTGGGCCTCGGCCCTGGGATTCATTCCAAAACTCTACTGATGTGTCTCTATACCCGAAGTGTCGTACTTGAAAAACTGATCTGATGTAATGTGGGCCTCGCCCCCAGAATGCCATACCCGGCAGAACTGATCTGATGTAATGTGGGCCTCGCCCCCAGAGTGCCATACCCGGCAAGACTGATTCTGATAAAGGTGTGGGCTTTGTCCCCAGAGTGCCATACCCGGCAAGACTGATTCTGATAAAGGTGTGGGCTTTGTCCCCAGAGTGCCATACCCGACAAGACTGATTCTGATAAAGGTGTGGGCTTTGTCCCTAGAGTGCCATACCCGACAAGACTGATTCTGATAACGATGTGGGCCTCGCCCCCAAAGTGTCATACCCTGCAAGACTGATACTGAACTAATGTGGGCCTCGCCCCCAGAGTGCCATACCTGGCAACACTGATACTGATAATGATGTGGGCCTCGCCCCCAGGGTGCCATACCCGACAAGACTGATTCTGATAACGATGTGGGCCTCACCCCCAGAGTGATGTGGGCCTCGCCCCAAACTGATACTGATATGGGCCTCGCCCCTGAGACTCATCCCCAAGACTGAAACTGATATGGGCCTCAACCCTGGGACTCATCCCCGAAACTGGCTGATATGGGCCTCAACCCTTGGACTCATCCCCAAAACTGATTCATTTCTGAAACGGACTGTACTGTCGCTGCTTCTGATTGGCTTGTCTTTACCGCTTTCTTTTTTTCTTCTTTGAAACCTGTGAGTACAAAACAAAACAAAAACAAAAAAAGAATGCAAAATATATTACGTGTATGCATGCATGCATGAATGAATTTCCTATTCCGCTGGGTTAGGTCTTCCGCCAGTTCTCCAAGTGATTGCTCAGTCTTCTCTCTGGTCTCATGGCTCAATTTCTTGTTATTCTTCTTATTCACGGGGTAGTAGACCGGTCGCTCCCAGTCTTGGTTTACCTTTCTGCTCTCCTCTGTTTGTACTTGGTCAAGATGAACCACATGGTGGGGCCTTCCATATCATCATACTATATCACATGCTACGAAATAGTCCCAATAGTTATACATATCATTGTCCTCAAAGAATGCTCAGTAATGAAACCAGAGAACCTTCAAAACACTCAATGCAACTCAAATCCAAGTCTTTGAACAAATGATCTATGCCAGACTCAAAGTGTGTGTGCACAAATGTTCTTTCACAGCTTAATCCTTAGGTAAGCTAACTCGATGATTTCGTTTCAAAATTCGGGATCGATGGGTCAAACCAACCTAGATGTCTCAATTATGCATGCAATTGCTTTTTTGTGCTCAATGTGGTATGGTTTTCTTTCTCTTTTGTCTCTTTCTTTTTTCTTTTCATTTTGAACTTCTTTTTTTCTTTTCTTTTCTCTTTTTTTTCTTTTCTCTTTTTTTTTTCAACACACCTACCCTTAAGGTAGCATTTCTCCTCATGGTGGTCCTAATACTCGCCCATGGGTAGCTTCACGCTTATTGGTTATAGGTGGTTCAATTCTTTTCTTTAGAGACTTTTCTTTCATTTTCAACCATACCACACATCATAACATAAACAAATCAAGATAGACATATAAGCAAACGGTCATTCACCGACCCACAATTTCTTCGACTAGTCACTTTGCTAACTACTCAGGTTTTCACTGCTAAGAACCATAATCAAGTGCTTACGAGTCTAACATAGATCAATTAATCAAAGTATCAGATAAAAGCACGTCAAGGGTTTATCGTTTCTATAGTTTCACTCTAAAGCAATCAATTTCATCATCGGACTTATGTCTAACTATTAAGGACTAAACAACCCTTTTTTTCTTTTCTTTTCTCTTTTTTTTTTTCTTTTCTCTTTTTTTTTTCAACACACCTACCCTTTAAGGTAGCATTTCTCCTCATGGTGGTCCTAATACTCGCCCATGGGTAGCTTCACGCTTATTGGTTATAGGTGGTTCAATTCTTTTCTTTAGAGACTTTTCTTTCATTTTCAACCATACCACACATCATAACATAAACAAATCAAGATAGACATATAAGCAAACGGTCATTCACCGACCCACAATTTCTTCGACTAGTCACTTTGCTAACTACTCAGGTTTTCACTGCTAAGAACCATAATCAAGTGCTTACGAGTCTAACATAGATCAATTAATCAAAGTATCAGATAAAAGCACGTCAAGGGTTTATCGTTTCTATAGTTTCACTCTAAAGCAATCAATTTCATCATCGGACTTATGTCTAACTATTAAGGACTAAACAACCCTTTTTTCTTTTTCTTTTTCTCTTTTTTTTTTTCTTCTTCTTTTTTTTTCCTTCTTTTTTTTTTTCTTTTTCTTTTATCTCCTTTTTTTTTTCTCTTTTTTGTTTGAAGGCCCCCCCAATGGTTTTTCTATCCTTGCCGTAAGGTTTTCTGTTTCTTGGTTTCATTTTCCCTGAGATCAATGTTTGCTAAAGTCTTATTGATAATCCTTTTTTTCTTCTCTAACCCAACTGATATCTATGATGGCTTTTAAGACACGGGGTTAACATGATGCATGTATGCATGAGATACGTGCAATGTATGTAATATATAAGCTCATTTAAAAATTGTTACACTAGTTGGCCCATTATCATTTTAAAGTATTCAATCATACTATTGCGTGGTGCAAACTTGTCCCAGTTGAAAAGGCCCAACAGGTTTACACTTTGCGATAACATGGCTAAACAACTTCAAATGATAAGAGGCCCAAACTTAAAATGGCTCATCGACATTTTAGAAGCTTTTGGCCCAACTGTCAAAGGACACGAACTCGTCCCAGTTTAAATGGCGCAACAACTTCACATATTTTGACAAAAGGTCCAACTGGATCCAAATGAAGACGGTCCAAAACATCAACATAAAAAAAAAATTTCTACTAGTTCTACGACTAAGGTTCACATGTGGGTTTACGGGAGTGCGGACAAAGGCTCTCGCTGACAATGCCTTTAACTAAACCCCTTCAACCCACTATAGACACGGTTAACTAAAGCACAAATCATAAACATCACCAGACATGATTTCGGGGCCAATTCTCTATCCCCAGTGGAGTCGCCAGACTGTGGGGACACAGGATCGGGGGCGACGCATGTTGTCTCGGGCTCGCGGCCCGGTTGGGAGTACGGAGTAGCCACGGGGGACTAAACCGGAGAATAATGGAGTCGCCACCCGGTGTGAACCGGGAAAATGAGATTTAAGGCCGCACTCACCCCTCGCAAGGGAAGACCTCAAACCGTTGGGTTCGGAATGGTCCCTTACTTATGTCACTTATAATGAAAGGATTTATGTAATAATTTAATCAAGTTTAAGTAACACTTATTTCCAAGAGTATCATGCTTCTAAATTCACATGCATACATCAACAAGTTCATCACAACATGCAACATCACATGGCAATCTCATGAATATTTCTCAATCATATGATAGGGAAAACTAAGAACAACCTAATCATGCTTGAGTACTATCTCATGAACATATTAACCAAATAACATGCTAATAGCCTAATCATGCTCGAATATCATCCCAAGAACACATCGAATGGATAAATGGAGGAATACAAATAATATAATTGGCTTCATAATGCAAGAGAGATCACCCAAAAGGCAGTTAAGGGGGGGCTTTATGCGTCAAGTAATGGCGTGAAGGCTTTCTGGTTCAGCAATTTGTGAGTGATGGAGGGTTGCTGCCTGAGTGTGTTTATTCTCGGTGAAGGGCTGTTAGGTGGCTAGCCGTTGTCGGTTTGATGGGGGTTCGTGAAGACAGATGGCATGGTACCAGTTTGTGCGTTGAAGGGTTGCTAATGGCGTTGAAGGTGGCTGTCTAATGCGTTGTGTTTCAGGGGCGTGAGGCGGTGTTGCTCGTGATCACGAAGGAAGGGGCGTGCGGGTTCTTGTCTTAGGCGCTGAAGGTTGGTTCAGGGTTTCACTTGCTGTGCCAGAGCGATGGGCTGCATGAGGTGTGATTTTAGGGTTTCATTTGTTGTGTTTGAGAAGAGGCCAAGGGAGAGAGTCATGCGAGAGAGGGAGACTAGCCAGCGTAAGGTTGCAGAGTGTGTTATTTTTATAGTTGTCAATTAGGGTTAGGGTTTGCATGGATTTGAATAAGGAAAGAAATCAAGTTAATTGGGGAATTTATTTAAATTTGGTGAGTGGTTTATTTGTTTTAGGAAAAGATTTATTTAATTTTGGTATTAGTTTTAATTTAATTTAATTTAAATTTAATTTGTTTTAATTTAATTTAAATTGGAATTAATTTGATTGGATTTTAATTTGATTTTGTTTAAATGTATTTTAATTTGATTTAGTTTAATTTCAATTTAGTTATTTAATTTTATTTTATTTATTTTTAATTTAATTTAATTTGTGACATGTATTTTAAATGTTTTAATTATTTAATTTGTGAGATGTGATTTAATGGGTTTGGTGTGTTTTAAAATAGAGGTCCAACAAGCGAACCCGAAGCGAAACAAGCGAGTTAAATCTGAAAAAATACTAATTTCCAATTTTACCCTTCCAACGTCCGTTTCACGCGGCTTTCACAACTAAAGAGGTAGTGTCTCCATACGAGACTCATCATCGGGCTTATATGCAAAAATGCAGTGCCTACAGTTACTTAAGTAACTTGAGTTTATCATTGATGAGTTTAACCTTCGTACGTCTCCTTGTGGGCTTGCCTTAGCAGCGACAACGAGAAACGACCAGGACCGGAAACCCAAGAGTCACCAGTGAGTGATTGACAATGAGTTGTCTACCTGTGAATATACGTAGGCGAGACCGTGCCTCTGCTGTGAGTCGAAATATATTCACGGGGTCCTCTTCCCATTATGGAATTCAATTTAATTATTGAATTCTCATTTTTCCGTTGGGGATTACGGTATTACGTAAAATAGTGGGAGGCACTGCTAAGTTTAAAAATTCCTTAACTTAGGCAGTGTGTATTATTATGGAAATAACCGCTTGTTTGTTTTCCTTAATCTATATTAGATAGAATTAAACTTTTAATTCACTGCACAAATATTTTGATATGTTATCTGACTTGACTCTTGGTTGCAGTTCTTCTAGAATATGTTCTAGATACTACTAGACTAGGATATTATTAGATTGGTCTAAACCATCGGGAACTGTTGTTCCGATTTTCTTCAAAAATAAAGATGGTAAATGACTTAGTTTCTAATTCATGATAGATAATCTAGATAGATATCCCTTTTAGGATATAATACTTTAGAGAGAATAGTTCCTTATGCAGTAAGAATTGACTTGAATTAGTTCATATCTCGATATTCTTGACTGGCATTAAGAAAGCCTCATTAGGTATTTGTTTATCTAGCAAATTATGTTAGACACATTGCCTCCAATACAACTATAGGTATTGGATACCAAATCTCCCGTCTAGTTATTTAAAATATTAGTTAATGATTGTTTTGATATTTGATATCGAAACTTGCGACTATTGGATAATTACTTGTTCTTTATAAATAATTATTATATATTTTAAATATAACTAGTAGTGTCATTGACGTTGAGATAAACATTAAGAAAAATTATTCGGTAAAAGTAAATAATTTAGAACAGTGCTTTATGAGTTTAACCACTTAAGCATTAGATGCTTATTCCATATGGTAAATGATGGTTTGATACAATATCACACCACACATCCTTATCCATTTAATGAATATTGTATTCAGGAAGGTGATTAAGATCTCATTTAACCAATGATTGTCATTGGACCACCAGATTTATTTAACTGATACATTGGATGTATGTAGTTTAATAAATTGTAATTTCTTAAGGTAGTCTTCTTTACTTCGTAACTTAGTTCATGAATTGTCAAAACTTGGTTACGTGTTTATGAAAGAACACATATTGAACATCTTGAAATGATCAAGAACTTTCAATCTGTTCTGATGAAACGTAGGTTGAACATTTTTGACTTGTTCAAATATATTCAATCTGAAGTTTTATGAGAACTCTATCATTAAAATTCATTACATGTCTTTGAACTGTTCAAAGATCTTTGATACGATCAAACATATGAATTTAAAGCAATTAGTTCTAAAGTTATTCAGTGAATATGATTCTTATTCAATATTATTCTTCCACGATTCCATCTTGATGGAATTGAGTAGTGGCAGCAGTTGAATCTTATATGATTTGATTCGTTTGATATTGAATGTTACCGAATTAGTTTCAATACTCATGGGGATATGCTCCAGTAACATTAATCCATCTATTTAATTAATGTTCCATTATTTTCTACAGTTGCATATATGATATGTATAGGTAGAAAATTCAAATCTTGAAAAGTTTAAGATTTGAATATTTCTTTTATATAATAGTTATATAATGGAAATTTTCTTACACCTCGGAGGTATAAGTAAAAGTTTAACGTTTATTCTATTTTATAGAATATAGTATTTTATTTGATAGAATATCTTTTCTAAGATCCTAAGTAATAAAATTATTTTATTACTTGGTATGTAACATCTGATGTTAATCATTGTAGAAAAAGACTTGACTTATTGAAGTCAATTGTGAGAATGATCAACTATAATTGGAACTACGTAATTAATAAGATAAAACAACCCTTATACATCTTTCGTACAAGTCCAATAGGATAACATAATCATTCACGAGTATTTGATACTTAATGGTTCTGTTGTTTTCTTATTGAAGAAAATTATCATATAACTTATAATGGAAACGATATTTGATATCGATTCTGGAAGTTCACCATTGAACCATAGATCTAAGATTGTTCATAACTTACTACGATCAAGTTTTGAACTTGATCAAGCTTTAATTATGAATTAGTTCATGATTTATGCTAATTATTTGCGCAGCAAAAGCAATGTGAGCTTATTAAAGGTTTGACCTTTATAGTATGACAGTGAGAAAAGTTATACTCAGCAATCTATTGTAGATTCTGAGAAAACTTGTCTCTAGTCACGCTAATTGAACAATTAAAGATATATTGGTTAATGTTGATATTAAACTGTACATTTTAACTAAAGAATGTAAAATGGCGTTTTTTGAATGACTTATTCAGATAAGAGATCAGTTGTGATTTCTTTGTTTGAAGAGTTCATTCTGGAATGGCCCTAGAGTTTGTGTTCTGCTGAGATCGCAGTTTAGTGTGCTAGCTTATAGAGCCTATTGTAGACTCGGATAAGTCTTCCAGAAATTCATGTTCTCTATTTTTGATATCAGTCAGATTGTCTGATCTTGTCAAAGTATAAAGAATACATATGTGATTGAAGGGTTAGTGGGAGCGTACAAATTACTTTCTAGTGTTATATATCCTAACAACATTATCATTATTATAGTAATAATGAGATTTTTGTAAGGTAAAAGGTTTACCTAAGTCTTCTTTACTCCGTGAAAGCAGTGAGAGTAGTCTCTGTTATATTTGATATAAAGTTTATATATGATATAAAACTTAGAGACTTGTGAGATACTCCTATTAGTCGTGCATTAGATATGATCTAATAAAGGACATAACAAGGCTATCTTTATGACAGTTAGTATAACTGTTGGACAGTTATTGTGTGTCTTATATATATTATTCATCTTTCATAAATGATGATTCATTTTTCGAAAGAGATATTAATTAGAATGTCTAATCAATCTTATGTATCATTTGATGATGACATAGTGAATACTTTATTATATACGATTAAAGATATCGATTTAATCGTAATTGTTACGAGTTATTTTGATACCCTATAGACCATACGATGGATCTTGAAACACATTCTTTGTGATCTTTGAGATATTAAGAACGAGTTTCTAATTCATGGAGAATACAGTCTGCAACCATTATGGTCATATTAGTTTTGAGACTAATTATGACGTTAAACAGTCTACGTCATAAATAGTCACAAAAGATGCAGTGGTAGTGTCACGAAGGATTCTACTATTCAGTGGAATTAGATGCAACTTATGAAGTATTGTCTTATGAAGTTGCATAGTGACATTATAAATTAGAAGTTTTATATTGGTGTTGTGCTTGCGGTTGTCCGCATAGTATTTTGGATTTGATCCCTAAATCTTGGACAACTCAGTAGCTGTAACACAATACTGATGTAGCATCATAGTCATATTAATGTATAATTTAGATTCTACAAAATATGAATGATGATGGCTATGGGAACGATGGAGTTTGTTTGACAAACTCTATATGTCATAGCGGACCTGCTTCTTGTTGCCTACCTCTTGAGTACTGGGTGAGATTTTGAGGGCCATGTGTATACGATACACATTGAGATGTGTATATGATACCGTGGATTGGCACTAGAGCAAGTGGGAGAAATTGTTGGGGTTGGTGCTCAGAGCGACAATCCGGACCGTATTTATGTCTGATTCATGAATACGAACATCCATTTTTCCATAATATTACTTATTTATGGTTGCACCTCTTGTTTTTATATACGTATTAGAACTGATTACGATTAGATTGAAACTAAATATGTTTTAGTGATATTTATATATTAGACAAAGGCCCGATAATATATAATGCAGTACACAGTTACAAAGGTAGTTTGTTGATGAGTGGTAAATATATCACTTTTTCCCACTCATTTAGCCTAATGTTTTGTATTGTTTCTCGAGTTTTATAAACGTTTTGATGTGTCTTGTTGTTATTTTGCAGATAAATAAAGTTTGGAAAGCATTGGAGGCAATTTGGGGCAAAAACGGACAAAAATGCGTCAACAGGGATATTTTGGTCTTTAGCGCGTCGCGCGCCAATACTCCCGCGTCGCGACGCCCAGGATGCGCCGAATGTGCTAACATGCGCCGTATGCCACGTGTCAAAATCGGATAGGTTGGACTTGCTAACGTGCGCCGAATCTTGCTAACGTGCGCCGCCCTTGCTAACATGCGCCGCATGCCACGTGTCATCACCTCATTGGACCACCCAAACCGCGTGCCACGTGTCGCCTCTCTATTGGACCGAATAATCAGCGAATCAGAGCATGCCACGTGTCTCCATTCTATTAGACCGACTTTACACCCAATCACAAGATTACACGTGGCACGATTTCATTGGGCCGCATCGCCAGCCAACCAGAGCATGACACATGTCACCAATTATTATGCCGACAACCGCGTGGTCAACGTACGCGTGGACTTTAGAAACTGTTTCTGGCGTCGCGACGCTAGTACATTTTACGCGTCGCGACGCTGGACCAAAAATTGTCTATAAATTGAGCTCGAGATTTCAGTTTTAGGGGCACCATTCTCTCTCATTTCTTTGATGTAAATGGGGAGTTTCTCTCTCTAAGTTCTTTTAATTTAAGTTTTGTAATTAATTTTTAATTACATTCTGTAATAGTAATTACTTTTTATAATAGTAATAGTAATTTATCTTGTTTTTAACTGTTTCAGTTTTACTATTCATCCATGATGAGGTAACTTCTCCTTGCTAAGGTGAAACGTAATTCTTTTAATGTTACTATTTAGATTAATCTCCCTTAAATATAATATATTTACTATTTAAAAATTTGACTTAATAAGGATACCGCCATATTGGTCGGTTGGCTATTAAATTTAAATTGGTTTAAACCTGACTAATCCAGGATACCGCCTATATGGCTGGTTGATAATTAAATTTTCTTACCGCCTATATGGCAGGTTCATGGACAAATCATACCGCCTTTATGGCTGGTCGGACTTAATTTGAATTAATCAGGTTACCGCCTATATGGCTGGTTGGTAATATTATCACAAGTTTATATATTATTTTATGGGAGATATTTAAAATAGTAAATAGTAAAAGTAATCCCTTTTACCTTAGCATTTATTTTATTGTTATTTACTTTTCAGTATTTACTTTACCGCATTTACTATTTTGCATTTTTACTTTATTGCTTTTACTTTTAAGTTTTTACTAGCCCTAGCCATGTGTCATAACTAAGTTAGTTATCTAGGGTTGTGATGAATTTCAATATCACTGGTTTATAATGGATAGATTATAGTTTGGGTAATATAAAGATTTATTTATTGAGTCTTAATCTTAATGCTTTTTATTAACTGGCCATTAATAAAATTGATTAGGTAAACTTAAAATGAACTAGACATAGGGATTTTAAGTTTAAGACCTTAGACTCATAGCCCACGATCTTCCTTGAGGATAGATAACCCTTTAATAGATTTCCTTACAGGATAGACATATACCTGTCGGGCGGGGGGTAGCCATAATTGGAACTTAAACTTAATGAATCCAGATAATTTGGTTGACATAGACATATGGTTCAATTGGGTTAAACTGGGTATTTGTGTCTAACCATCGACAGAGGTATTCACATAATTTAGTGTTCCAGGTTAATAAATCAATATATTACCCAGCTATAGGATAACCACTTCATCTTTAAATAATATTGAAAAGATTCACAACCCTAGATAGTTTTTAATATTGAATTTTCTTAAAACTTACTTTCGAACAATTTTATTTACTTGTCTTTAAATTTAGAATCGTCGTCATTTCAAATCAATCAAACAACCTGTTAGATACTAGTAATCATTTGACCTCATAAAATTAATAGTTTAGGTATTAAGTCCTCGTGGGATCGATACTTTTTATACTACTTGAACGATACGTACGCTTGCGTTATACGTGTGTGTTTACACCGGTCAAGTTTTTGGCGCCGTTGCCGGGGACTTTTTTTATCTTTCACTATTAGTTTTAAGGTTAGATACATTTACTTGTATCTAATTTTCTTTTTACTTATTGTTTTTATTTTCTTGTGTTTCAGGTTCTCAGATCCTTCATGAGACGAACCAGAAGCTTTGAACTTCGACCGCTTGACCCGGAAATTGAAAGAACCATCAGACAGTTGAGAAGGGAACCTGAACCTTTGAATGTTGTACCACCAATTCCCATTCGAGACAGAACCATTCCGGTGGTTGACAGACTCATTTCTTGTATTGTACTTCCTCCATTACCAGCAAATGCGGGTGACATCAAAACATGCATTCAGATGATTCAGCAGTCAGTTCAGTTTGGAGGAAATGCAATTGCAGACCCTAATACCCACATCAGCAACTTCCTGGAAGTTTGCGGCACTTTCAATTACAACCGAGAGGCTGAATAAGCAATGAGACTGCGTGTTTTCCCATACTCCTTGAAGGACAGAGCTAAAGCTTGGCTACATTCACTACCAGCAGGTTCCATCACAACTTGGAACGTTTTAGCCACCAAATTTCTTGCAAAGTACTTTCCACCAGCCAGAACTGGAAAACTGAGAAATGACATCACATCCTTTGTACAACAAGACTCAGCTCTCTACGAAGCTTGGGAAAGGTACAAAGATTTGCTCCGGAAATGTCCTCATCATGAGATTCCAAAATGGCTTCAAGTCCAAACTTTCTATAATGGACTTTCGGGAATAATGAGAACCACAATCGATGCGGCTGCTGGAGGAGCCCTGATGGCAAAAGGAGAAGATCAAGCCTGGGACCTAATTGAAGAAATGGCCAACAACAATTCTTTGTGGCCAACAGAAAGGAGCATGATCCAAAGAATTGCAGGAATTTATGAAAGTGGAGTCAATACAGCAGTCAATACCAAGTTGGACCAGATATGCAAATTCATGGAAACTTTTACCACTGGATCCACAAGTTCACCATATGGACGAGCACCGGAACCAAACCAACTTGAAGAGACGGTGAATTATGTCAATAATTTCAACACACAGGGGAATAATCCATATTCCAACACCTACAACCCAGGGTGGAGGAATCATCCTAATTTTTCATGGAGTAACAATTCAGGGCAAAAGAACAATCCACCACCTGGATTCCAACAGAACTATCCACCACCTGGATTTCAGCAACAAAACAAAAGCCATGAGCAGACAAATGAATCAGGAATAGCAGAAGTGCTGGCTCAGTTAAAAAGTACGATGCTATGATTCAGAGCCAATCTCTTCTATTAAAGCACTGGAGAATCAAATCGGCCAACTGGCCAATGCCCAGAGTTACAGACCACCAGGAAATCTTCCCAGCAACACAGAACCAAATCCAAGGAACCAAGGAAATGAGCAAATTCAAGTCATTACTTTGAAAAGCGGTACTGAGATCAACAAAGATGTAGGGATCAAGGCAACAATTGAGGAAATTCCAAAAGATGCAGTTCCACAGATGGAGGAAAAAGAAGCAAAGGAAAAAGAAAAAGATCAGATCATTCCACCTCCACATTTTCCTCAGCGACTTCAGAAAAACAAACTGGACAAGCAGTTTGCTCGTTTCTTGGAAGTTTTCAAAAAGCTGCACATCAACATCCCATTTGCAGAAGCCTTGGAAGAAATGCCCAGTTATGTCAAATTCATGAAAGATATTCTTTCACGAAAACGAAGATTGGGAGACTACGAAACAGTAGCATTAACAAAAGAATGCAGCGCCATCATTCAGAGGAAACTTCCCCCGAAGTTGAAAGATCCTGGCAGTTTCACAGTTCCATGCACCATGGAGAACATTACATCGGTAAGGCTTTATGTGATTTAGGAGCCAGTGTTAACTTGATGCCTTTTTCTATTTACAGGAAACTGCAGATTGGAGAAGCAATGCCTACCTCAGTTTCATTGCAACTTGCTGACCGAACACTTGCATTTCCAAGAGGTGTTGTTGAAGATGTGCTGGTGAAAGTAGACAAACTAATTCTCCCAGCAGATTTCATCATCCTTGACATGGAAGAAGACAAAGAAATACCTATCATTCTTGGTAGACCATTCCTGGCTACAGGTAAAACTGTGATTGATGTGCAAAAAGGAGAACTAACCATGAAAGTGCAGGACCAAGAAGTGACCTTTAATGTTTTCAAAGCCATGAAATTCCCAAGTGATGAAAAGGAAGAAGAATGCTTCAGAGTTGATGTTGTTGAAAGTATCGTTCAAAATACTGAGCCAAATTCCACAGATACACTTGAAGCATGCATCACCAACATGACTGACAATGAGCTAAATGCTGAAATCCTGGAATATATCAACTACCTTGACAAACCATTCCGATTCAAAGCGACACCACCAGTTGAAAGCTGGGAACTGCCCAAGAAAGATCGAATCAAGCCTTCGATTGAAGAACCACCACAGCTGGAGCTGCTGAAGTTACTTCCGAGCCATCTCAGGTATGCATTTCTTGGAAACACTTCTGAATTACCTGTTATTATTTCTTCTTCACTAACATTGGAACAGGAAGAAAAGCTACTGAGAGTATTACGAGAACACAAAAGAGCCATTGGCTGGACTATAGCAGACATTCGAGGCATTAGTCCATCATTTTGCATGCACAAGATTCTGATGAATGATGAGTACAAACCCACGGTGGAGCATCAACGGAGACTTAATCCAATCATGAAGGAAGTCGTGAAGAAAGAAATAATCAAATGGTTGGATGCTGGCATCATTTACCCAATTCAGATAGTAGTTGGGTGAGTCCTATGCAGTGTGTACCAAAGAAATGAGGAACTACTGTGATTACCAATGAAAAGAATGAGCTAATTCCAACAAGAACGGTGACTGGATGGAGAGTATGCATGGATTACAGGAAGCTGAACAAAGCCACGAGAAATGACCATTTTCCGCTACCATTCATTGACCAGATGTTAGACAGATTGGCGGGACATGAATTCTATTGCTTTCTTGACGGATATTCAGGATACAATCAGATTTCCATCGCCCTAGAGAAGATCAGAGAAAACCACACTTTACATGTCCTTATGGTACTTTTGCTTTCCGCATGATGCCATTTGGATTATGTAATGCCCCCGCCACTTTTCAGCGTTGCATGATGGCCATATTCTCAGACATGCTGGAGCAGAGTATGGAAGTTTTCATGGATGAATTTTCTGTGTTTGGAGATTCTTTTTATCATTTTTGCAAAATTTGGAACAGGTGTTACAAAGGTGCGAAGATACGAACTTGGTGCTCAATTGGGAGAAATGTCATTCATGGTACATGAGGACATTGTTCTTGGACACCGGATCTCACAAAAGGGGATTGAGGTAGACAAAGCAAAGATAGAGACAATTGGAAAACTACCTCCACCAACATCTGTCAAGGGATTCAGAGCTTTCTCGGACATGCAGGTTTTTACAGGAGATTTATCAAAGATTTTTCCAAGGTTGCAAAACCTCTTTGCAATCTTTTGGAGAAGGATGTGCCTTTCAACTTCACCAAAGAATGCCAGGAAGCTTTTGAGATCTTAAAACAGAAGCTGATTTCTGCCCCTATCATTGTAGCACCAGACTGGACCCTTCCATTTGAAGTGATGTGCGATGCTAGTGATTTTGCTGTAGGTGCAGTTTTGGGACCAACGCAAAGAAAAGATTTTCCACACCATTTACTACTCCAGCAGAACTCTGAATGAAGCTCAACTCAACTACACAAACACTGAAAAGGAGTTGCTCGTAGTTGTGTACGCTTTTGACAAATTCTGCTCCTATCTGCTGGGTCCCAAAGTGGTGGTCTACACAGATCATTCAGCAATTAAATATCTGATCACAAAGAAAGATGCCAAACCCAGATTGATCCGTTGGATACTTTTCTGCAAGAATTCGACGTGGAGATCAGAGACAGGAAAGGACAGAGAATCAGGTGGCAGCAGATCATCTATCGAGGCTCGAGAATGGAGAAACAGCTGACAAAATCTGTCAATCAAAGAAACTTTTCCAGATGAATAGCTATTTGCAATGAAACACAGGAAGTCCCTTGGTATGCTGACTATGTCAACTACATTGTATCAGGAAAATGGCCGTTGGAATGGACAACTCAGCTAGGGGTGAACACAATTTCGGTCAAACCGCGAACCGCCATCGAAACCGCACCGCACCGACGAACCGAAAGCGCGGTTTTGAAAAAATATTAAAAATGATTTTGAACCGCCACCGAATCAAACCGCAAATTTTGGGTCGGTGTGCGGTTTTGACCCATGTCAAACCGCGAACCGCCCAAACCGCATATTTTAACTCAACCGCGACCCGAACCGCCTCACTAAACGCCCCCGACCCGCGTGCAAATTAAATTTTTTTATATTTTTCTTACTCTTTAACTATGAAATTAAGATATTTAATGATCATATAACAATATCTACTGAATAAATGAAATGAAAATTATGTAATTTTTTCTTCAATATAATGTGAAAACAAATAAAATTTTCTTAAAAAATTTATAATTCAAACCGCCGACCCGAACCGCCCAAACCGCTAAACCGCCAACCCGAACCGCCGCGGTTTTCCTTATCAAATTTGCGGTTTCGTTTTCTAATTTCTCAAACCGCCAACCCGCGCGGTTTGAAGTAAAAAACCAAAAAAACCGCCCCGAACCGCACCGCGAACACCCCTAAACTCAGGCAAACGGAAAAAGTTCTTCAAAGAAGTCAAGCACTATGTCTGGGATGAACCGTACCTGTTCAAACTGTGTGCTGATCAATTATTGAGACGGTGTGTTCCACAGGAGGAAATCAACAGTGTTTTGCAGCACTGTCACTCATCACCATATGGCGGACACTTCAGCGGAAATAAAACTGCAGCAAAAGTTCTTCAATCAGGTTTATTCTGGCCCACTCTTTTTAAAGATGCTTATCTTTTTGCTTTTCAATGTGACAGGTGCCAGAGAACAGGGAATATTTCGAGAAGAAATGAATGACCGTTGCAAAACATTCTAGAAGTGGAAATATTCGATGTGTGGGGTATTGATTTCATGGGACCCTTTGTTCCATCATTCGGAAACCTATACATCCTGGTTGCTGTAGACTACGTCTCCAAATGGGTCGAAGCAATTGCACTGCCATCCAATGATTCAAAAGTGGTGATCAAATTCCTTAAAAAGAACATTTTCACTCGATTCGGAACACCTCGTGCAATCATCAGCGATGGTGGCTCACATTTCTGCAACAGATATTTCGATGCACTCCTATCCAAATACGGAGTTACTCACAAAGTTGCCACTGCTTACCATCCACAGTCAAATGGACAGGTTGAGGTTTCAAACAGGGAAATCAAAAGAATCCTATAAAGAACCGTTGGATCAACAAAGAGGGACTGGTCAACAAAACTAGATGATGCATTATGGGCCTACAGGACAGCTTACAAGACACCCATTGGTATGTCTCCATATCGATTGGTGTTTGGGAAAGCATGCCATCTGCCAGTTGAGCTTGAGCACAAGGCGTACTGGGCACTGAAGAAGTTGAATTTTGATTCACAAGCTGCAGGAGAAAAAAGACTTCACCAACTCAACGAATTGGAGGAATTTCACCTACAGGCTTATGAGAATGCCAAATTGTACAAGGAAAAGACCAAGAAATGGCATGACCGAAAAATAGTTCACAGACAGTTGGAACCAAGGCAGCAGGTGTTGTTGTACAACTCGAGGTTGAAACTTTTTCCTGGAAAGTTGAAATCTAGGTGGTCAGGACCAATTTTGATCACTCAGGTTTTACCTTATGGAGCTGTTGAGTTACTGGATCCCAATACCAACAACACATTCAAGGTTAACAGTCAGCGTGTCAAACACTACTGGGGAGAATCATTTGAGCGACAAAAAGAAAGTGTCACACTTTCAGATCCAGCTTAACGTTCGAGAAGTCAAGTCTAGCTGACGACTCTAAACTTAGCGCTCGCATGGAGGCAACCCATGCAATTTGTGTATATATTGTGATTTGGTGTGATTTAATTTTGTGTGTTTAGTTTTTGCAGATTAAGTCATTTCAAGATGGAAGAAGCTCTCGCAAGTCTTCACAAGCAATTTCCTTCTCTCCCTCAAAAATCTATGATGAAAGTCTACAAAGCTCGCTTGGAACAGATGAGGTTACTAACAATTCACGGAGTTCCTAATGATATTCATTGGGTAATTGAAGCACGAGTCCGATTGGCAGGTAAGTCTTCTGACTCTTTTATTTCACATCTGTCTGGTTGTGGAAGAAGCACCTATGCAAAGAAACGTAGAGCTAAACAAATGGGTGTTTGTTTCAAATGTGCACGATGGAATTGCAATACTCGTTGTCGTTCTTTAGGAATGGTGTCTGATAATCGCGAAGATAAAATTAAATTCATTATGGATGGCTTGAGTAAGGAGTCTTTAGATGATATATCTTCAACTCTTGAGACGCATCCCAGTGGATATGTTCACATAGCCTTTCGCAAATTACATACACAATTTCAAAAAGAAAGACAACTGTTAAGTCTTGGGAATCTGACTCAAAAAGACCCTGTTTGCCCATTTATAAGAAAATTGGATGGGAAGCTTGTCCCTGACGCATAGATGTCAATCAAGCCGTTACTTTTCTTGTAAATATTATATCTCTTTGTCTTTTCTTAATAATTGTAATTTGTTTTGTTGTTTTCTTTTATTTTCCTCCGACAGGATCCAGACCTTTTTGACTATCACGATATTAATTCGCTACTAATCGTCCTCTGGAAGATACTTGTGCTATTTTTACTCACCCTTTTCAGGTATTATAAATTCAGCTCGTCATTGCACTTTTGAAGGCATCCAGAGTTGAGAAAGAGATACATAAAAAATGGAAGCCACTTCAGAAGACGAGTTGAAAACATCTGTGTGTTCTGGGTAGAGTGCTGGTACTAAGCCACAATACATAGAAGCAGCACAGGAATTGGGTCGAGTCTTAGCTGCAAGGAATATGCACTTAATATATGGCGGAGGAAATCTTGGACTTATGGGGATCGTTTCAAAGGCTGCACAAGAAGGAGGCAGTCACGTTTTGGGAATCATCCCAAAACCCTTGGCAGAGGAAAATCTTATTGAACCATCAAACGGAGAAGAACTGATTGTGCCAGGTATGTCTGAACGACTAGTGGAAATGATTAACCGTGCTGATGCTTTTATTGCTTTGCCAGGTGGCTTGGGTACATTGGAGGAAATTTTTATTGTGTTATCTTGGGCGAACCTGAACATACACCAGAAACCAATTGGACTGCTCAACGTTGATGGATTTTATGATTTTCTTTGTGTGTTTCTTGATGATGCTCGGAGAAATGGGTTCGTGTCGAAACCTTTAAAAGAACTCCTTTTTACTGCCAGAACTGCTCCGGATCTAATAGACCAACTCATAGCCTATGAACCACGAATTGACCCTATTCTTTCAAAGATAAATTGGTCTGAGGACGATCGTGGTAAGAGGCGTAGGATTAATCTGGATCTTAACCTTTAATTTCCTGTAGATTTCAGCTAACCAGGTACGACCTTCGTAACTCTCCTTTTACTGTTTAAGACATTGGGGACAATGTCTCATTTAGGTTTGGGGGAGGGAATTAGTTGATCAGTACCTTGTTTCTAGTTTGTGTGTTGTTTTTATTTTTAGTCCAAATTTTTTTACGAAAAATACAAAAAAATTGAAAAATTTTCAAAAATTACAAAAATATTTTGTGTTTTTTTGTTTTGACTAAAAATGTGAAATTGGTGAGAGATAGCTGAGTAAGGAGTTCTCACTTCTGATACGTATCTCAAACCATTTATTTCGGAACAAGTTAATGTTTGTTTATTTGATTCTAAATTATTTAATTTGTAAATTCTCCTTAACACTGACTAAAATGGACCTTCATATGCTCAGTTGGCAGGTATTATCAACATGCATAGTAACATACGGACATGAGCTAAAATTGAAAAGTTTGTAATATTCAGTGCTCTAGTTTAATCGGAGGAAGCATCTCAAAAAGTGATGGAGTAAAAAAAAAAAATGTCAGAGATCCGAGTTATTAAGTCTGTAAGGGTGTTTTAACACCTAGTGCCCTAAAACCAACTGGTTTGGGAGTCACTGGCCCAAAGCTCGTTACATGGATCGAAGACGCTGCAAAAAATATATTTATATCTGAAGTCTGGGTAATTAAGTCCGTAGGGGTGTCTTAACACCCGGTGCCCTAAAGCCAACTGGTTTGGGAGCCACCGACCCAACACTCGCTACATAGATGGAAGATATTGTATATAAATAAAAAAAAAATCAAAAATCAAAGAAAAAAAATCAGAAAAATCAGAAAAATTATTCAATTGCTATAAAAAGGTGTGAAATCTGATAGAACTTTAGGACCAAAATATTACACTCTTATCAACTGCACTTATGACTGTTGTGGGCAAAAATGAGTTGATAAATATTTTGTTGGCTGTGTATATGAAGAATGGTAAAAATAATCGGAGAAATTACTTATTCGGTAATTTAGAAAGAAACAAAACAACTAATAACTTGGAGTAGAAATTTCACCTGATTAGTCACTAACTTCTTTATTCTCTTTTCGCTTGTCTTTTTGCTTTTGTGTGCATTAGTTTTACTACCTTTTTACTTTTGTAAATGTTTTTGCGGTATCATTGATGTAAGCCCTCACGAGACTACAACTCGTCCACTAGGGACACCTAGGGGTTTAAAGGCTTGTTGCATACGCTAAATGCAACCGTGATCCCTACGAAAGTGGCTTAGTTAATTTTATTTTCATGTTATTTTATTTTATGTTTTGCTCGAGGACTAACAAAATGTTAGGTTTGGGGGTGTGATGAGTGGTAAATATATCACTTTTTCCCACTCATTTAGCCTAATGTTTTGTATTGTTTCTCGAGTTTTATAAACGTATTGATGTGTCTTGTTGTTATTTTGCAGATAAATAAAGTTTGGAAAGCATTGGAGGCAATTTGGGGCAAAAACGGACAAAAATACGTCAACAGGGATATTTAGACTCAATAGCCCACGATCTTCCTTGAGGATAGATAACCCTTTAATAGATTTCCTTACAGGATAGACATATACCTGTCGGGCGGGGGGTAGCCATAATTGGAACTTAAACTTAATGAATCCAGATAATTTGGTTGACATAGACATATGGTTCAATTGGGTTAAACTGGGTATTTGTGTCTAACCATCGACAGAGGTATTCACATAATTTAGTGTTCAAGATTAATAAATCAATATATTACCCAGCTATAGGATAACCACTTCATCTTTAAATAATATTGAAAAGATTCACAACCCTAGATAGTTTTTAATATTGAATTTTCTTAAAACTTACTTTCGAACAATTTTATTTACTTGTCTTTAAATTTAGAATCGTCGCCATTTCAAATCAATCAAACAACCTGTTAGATACTAGTAATCATTTGACCTTATAAAATTAATAGTTTAGGTATTAAGTCCTCGTGGGATCGATACTTTTTATACTACTTGAACGATACGTACGCTTGCGTTATACGTGTGTGTTTACGCCGGTCATTTGTAATTGACACTGCTAAATGTATATTATCAAATATAGTTCATAGTCAATATTCACTAACACGGGTCGGTTAGTCAAATCTGTTAAGACCAGTACATGTCTTATATCGAGACTTGGTATAGATGTGTAGGTGTTTATAATAGATAAACACTGA
Source organism: Zanthoxylum bungeanum (assembly GCA_019454045.1). Lineage (NCBI taxonomy): Eukaryota > Viridiplantae > Streptophyta > Magnoliopsida > Sapindales > Rutaceae > Zanthoxylum > Zanthoxylum bungeanum. The sequence continues at coordinate 13,430 of SKCR01043350.1, read as the reverse complement.
ACGACTCACCGAAGATTCTTAATGGATGGTACACCAACGTCAATAAGAATATTCTAGGGTTGAGTAACATAGTGGTCCGTCGACTTGAGATACCACTGTGGATGTATGAGACATCCTCCACACTTAGATGGCAGTCACGTCACCGATCTATTTAGATCAGACCTCCGCCTGTTCGTTGGGTGTGGATCGATCCTCAGGATATCATGTGTGTGTCAAGATATGATCCGTCAGTTCTGTGTATAGAGCATAGGTAGTCCATATGTGATTAGCAATCAGTTAAATCTATGGCCATAGTATACTTCGGAAGTGAGTTCCGAATGTTATTTATAGATTGCTAATAGAATCATCGACGGGATAATACCTATAGAGATTTGACGTTTACATCTATATCTCTTGGATTATCCGGATACCTGTGACGGAGGGATTATACGTATGCAATGACCTCGACCTGTATGATTCAGCAAGTTTATCCGTGGTCGTCATAATTTACGGGTGGGTAAATTATGGACACGAAATTGGATTTTTTTATCGATATACCTGAATCTAGAGAGTCTCACTAATGAAATATACTCATAGAGCACTATGACAACATTTATGAATAATACTTATTATTTATAAGTCGTTTAAAGGTTAAACGAAAAATACATGTGAATGGACCTAATAGTCATTTCTTAATTATTGTGTATTTATACTTAATGATAGATTTTGTTAAATACACATTAATTAAATGTCAAATTGTGATATTTGAAATATATCATAAATATATATGTATTTGGATATTTAAAGTAAATATTATACATATATTTAAAATATTTGTATTTATATAATTATTAAATTATTTAATTGTTAAATAATTAAATTAATTAAAAATATAAATATCCTAAGTTTGTGATATTTTTGGAAATACTTTAGTTGCCATTGTTGACTTGTTTGGAATCATTAAAGTGTAATGATAAAAAGCAAATGCAAGTTGATTAAAGCTTTAAATGAAACAAAGTAAAAATATCTAGATATTTTTATTTATTTTACTTCCAATTTCGGCCAAGGGCTATTTTTGTGAAGTATATATTGTTTTGTTTCATTTTTAGGGTTTAACAAGTTCATTTGAGACAAAATAAACATAAAAGAAGTTGAGAGAAAAGCTTGAAGGGAAAAGGAAAAAGCTTGGAAATCTTTGAGTTTTGTAAGTTTTTCTTTAAAGCTTTCAACATGGAAATTGTTTCTAACATTCTTGGCATCATTTTATGTTGCTTTGATGTTCTTTCTTCTATTATAGTTTGTGTTTATTTGGTTGAGAACTTGTGTGAAAGATTGATGCATGTAAGTGAGCTTAAACTTGTTTTAAAGCTTTACTTTTGATTTTTTGAAAATCAAGTTGTCATTCTAGAGTTGGTAAGCCACTCCTTGGTGACCTAGAATTTTTCTAGAGTTGTTTCAAAGTGGTGAGGCTAGATTGGTGAAGTATTGAATGGATTAAAGTGTTGGATTTTAAAGATTTGGTAAAATTAGATAATTTGGTGAAATTGAAAAATTAGGGTTCATAACCCTCTCCAAATTTGGGGCTTTTCATATATGTGATGTATTATGGTATGAATATGATGCATGTAAAATTTTAGGTTAATTGGATTTGATCTTGGCAAGTTTTGAACAAAAGGGACCAAATTGTAATTAATTGGAAATTTTGGGGTGCTCACGGCAATTGCTCAAAAATTGGGGATTTGTGTGAAATCTGATTTTGATGCATTATATGTGTTGAAAAATATTTTAGAAATGATTTAGAATCATCCAAAATTATATTTGATAATTTTTGGGCTAAAATAATCAATTTACAAAGTTTTGGGGCAATTCGGTAATTACCAAGAAATTTGATCTCTTGTGTAATTTTTCAGAATTTGATAATTGGATAATTAAATAAATAATTTTATTTAATTGATCCGAGAAAAAGTTTTGAAATCGGAAAATTTTGATTTTCCACGATTCCGCTGCGTTACCGATATTCCCCCTTAAAACCCCTACACATATATCTGACCCATGTACTTACTATATTTCATAAATACAACCAACCAACTCATCTTAAACTCCATTCTGAAACCACCTCTTAACTATCCTTATCTTATCCTAAATATTTCAAACATATTTAAACCCTTCATACACCATTTCTTTCCAATCATCATCTACGAAATCAAATATCCATAGCCACGCCTATACGTCAAACTCACAAATCGAGTCCCATTCCGTACCTTTCAAAGGAATCACATATACATATACCCATCACTATATCTATTTAAAACATGAATAAGAAAATCAAGTACTCATCGCATGGATTACTTACCTGGCTTCGCAAGAACTCCTGGTCCTAGCTACATCTGTTTAAACTAAAAGGCGATACGTAGTCAGAGTTGTGACTTTATAGAAATCCCGACTAAACTGTAACAAAATTTCGGATCTTTTCGGCACAACTAGATTATGTCTGATTTCAATGATTCAGTTTCATTAATCTTAAAATATCATTACACACTAATACAAGCAACCAATTAACTTAAATCCTTCGTTTACGTGTTTTTGGAAAATCTTTCGAAAAAATTTCCGCAAACAGTACAGAAGGATCCTGAACCTTCCGAACCTACCTAGATTCATTCGAACATTATCATATCATCATATTTAACTCATATTTAACATTACGTTTAGCAAAACATTATCACATGCGAAACCCATTTTTACCTAAAACTTACATAATCTATCGGATCAATCCAATTCGTTTCGTTTTCACTCGGATTCTACCATATACACATATTTAATATACTCATACTCAAACAATTTAATTTATATCATTACGCTACTCTACGAAACTACTGGATACATCCGAATATTTAACGACAAACTTGAAATTAGAGGGTTTTTACCGGGAGGTCTTACCGAGATTTCGATGGCATATACGGACTCCCAACAATCCCACAAACGTGCTAGGATCGATGAAATTTCTTTCGGATTTACTGTTCATTCAAAGGTTACTAGTAACCACCACTTTCTCTCTCGATTCACCTGCAATCATGCACGGATCAAAAAAACCTCAACTTCCATCTTGTAGTACTCTCTGAGGGCTTCAATTTGACATGTGACTCGAGCCGTGAATCGAAGCGACGAGCCGGGATCGAAAAAGGGAAGCTTGCGCGTCTATCCCTCTCTCGCCACTATTATCGGCATTATGGGGGCTGCCACCAGCCACCATTGGGTTGTGGCTGGTCCGACACCTCCCCTTGACGGCGTGTAGGCCAGTGGTAGCCGGCTGGCCATTGGCACAAGCAGATGAACAGAAACATGACATGGGTCGAGTGAAGGAGCTTTGTAACTTTTGGCAAATTTTGTGAATTCTGAACACCTTGGGGTATATATATATATATAGAAATTTTTTGAAAATTACGTTATGACACCCGCGAAATTGCTGTTAGGCCCCTGACATAGGGATCTTTCAGAAATTTATATTTTGGAAGCCCTTTTGATGTAAATTTTGAAATGTGTTCAACATAAAAGGTGTTCGTCTCGAAAAAATGAGTCCAATGATTCAAGAATCAACTCAATTAGAGTTCATTTTCTATTTTTATAGCCGAAACAACAAACTTCCCGTGTATAAAAATATAAATAGGAATCGCGTAACCGGTTATCGAAATCACGCGTTTTCCACTATTTTCCGAATATCATCTAGTACCAAAACATTAGCTCCGAACTAAAAATCTTCTAAAGTATTCCGAAAATTTCGGGATATTACAAATACGTACCTTCTGTAAACTCAATTCATTTCTTCATAGTGATAATATTTTGCTTTCTACATTTATATTAAAAAGGGAAAAACAATCCTAATACGTATCATTATTGCTTTTCCTATTTTACTTTTCAAATAATGTTATCGAAATGTTATCTTTAATCAATTTTGTGGACAAGTTGTGCTAGGGGTGAGCAAAACCGGTTCCGGTTCCGGTTCCGCATGGAATCGGAACCTAACTGGAAAAATCGATTCCTAACTAAATGAAACCGGAACCGACCCAATTAAATATGGTACCTTATTATTCGATTCCAATTCGGTTCCGGTCCGGTTCCGAATTACCCTATTTATATAACATTGTCATTTATCAAACTTTAAAAATGTAATTATATATCACACGACACACGTGAATAAAATATTACATAATATTCTTGGCAATACAAGTTACAACAATGAATAGCAAAAAAAGTAAAAAATACAGCAGAAACAACAACAGTAGAAACCAGAAAGCAGAAACAGCAGTAGTAGAAACACTGAAACAACAGCAGCAGAAATAGCAGCAGTAGAAACAGCAGCATCAAAACAGCAAACACCACCAGCAGTAGAAAATAGCAAAACAACAAACAACAACAGCAGCAAAAAATAGCAAACACCATCAGCAAAAAATAGCAGCAACAACAGCAGCAAAAAACCAAAAACACCATCACCAGAAGCAGAACAGCAGAAAACAGCAGCATTAGATGAATTGCAGGAACATCAACATATTAAAAGAAATCAGTAAAATAGGCCAAACAACATACAACAGATACAGAAATGAAGAACTACTATAGTAGAGAAATGACTCACTTATAAAATTTCATCATCTGTATCAGCATTGATATTACTATCAACAATATCATTATCATCTACAATCGTCAACCCACTTGCTTCTGTTACAAATATTAAATAATAGCTAGTTAGTGTATGAATATAATTAAAAGTACAGAAACATAAAACATAATGCCTTACATGCATCATATTTTTCTACATCTTCCATTAGTTCCTCAATATTTATTGGTGTTGGCGCACTCCTTAACCAATCTTGAGTACATATCAATGATTGAACAACTTTTGGAGTTAAATAACTGCGAAATGGATCAAGAACACGACCAGATGTACTGAAAGCCGACTCTGAAGCCACAGTGGAAACGGGAATCGCCAACACATCTCTTGCAATTTGAGAAAGAATCTTGTACTTGAATCTATTACTCTTCCACCAACCTAAGATATCAAGATCTTTCCCACCATCTTCACAAGCTTCTTTAAAGTACTTTTCTAACTTAGATTTAGGCTCCACATCTTGTTCATCTCTTATAAACCTCATCAATTCATCTTGAATATATATGTCATCGTTATTACCACCATCACAACCAGACTCTTCCATCATACTTGAGGTTTGAGATAAACGACTTGTACTTGTTCCATAACTTCTGTTGTTACCACCTTTATTATAAAACTCAAATAAACGTTGCAAAACACTCTTCAAGTTTTCACATTTTTCCATCACTTTTGTATTATCATTACCAAAAAGTCTCTTATAAAAAAACTTAGCCACATACATCTTATATCTAGGATTCAACACAACAACTATTGAAATCATAAAGTTTGTCTTATCAACATTTCCATAGTACTTATCAAATTTTTCTTTCATTTTACGACACATACTTTTAACATAAGGATCTGATTCATTTGCCCATTCATTCATGCAAATGAGGATAGCAACAATATCATGAACATAAACATTAGATGTGACATACAAAGATCTTGATAATTTTTTAGTGACAACATAGAATTTTTTTTTAAAATCTTGCCAAAACCTTGGCATTTTTCCAATCTTCCCAAGTGGGAACACCATCATCACTCTCAAGTTCAGTCCTATAGGCAACATCTTCATCATCCATCCTATCAAATGCTTTTTGAAATACAAGAGTCGCCTCTAGCATTAAGTAAGTGGAGTTCTACCTAGTTGACACATCAAGACAAACTTTACAACTATTAGATATTCTCTCTCTCTCAACACACACTTTAAATTGATGGGCTCTAACCGGAGAACTCCGCACATATCTAACTACACTACGAATTCGACTAATAGATTGTTTAATTTCAACAAGGCCATCCTTAACAATCAAGTTCAAAATATGAGCAGCACATCTCATATGGAGAAAGTCTCCACCCATAACTAAGTTTGGAAGTCTACCCTTCAAATACGTAATTGCGACATCATTAGAACTAGCATTGTCTACTGTAACCGTAGACACTTTGTCATCAATACCCCATTCTTGAATACATGCTTCTACCATTTTTCCTATATCTTTCCCTTTATGACTAGGTATGTCAACAAAACTCAAAATTCTTTTATGAAACTTCCAATCATTATCAATAAAATGAGATGTGAGACACAAATAACTTAGAGTTTGTACAGAAGTCCAAATATCTGTCGTCAAAGCTACTCTTATATTTAAGGACTTTAAGCATTCTCACAAGCTAGTCTTCTCACTAACATACACTTTCATGCAATCTCTAGCAATAGTAAAGCGAGAAACAAATCTAAACCGAGGTTGTAAAGCATGCACAAACTCTCTAAAACCATCACGCTCTACTATAATAAAAGGAAACTCATCTTTCATTATACACCTAGCAAGCATCATCCTACAGTACTCTTGATCAAATTTCCATGTTGTAAGAGTATTAGGTTCATTGTTACCACACGTCTTGCTTGAAAGTTGTTTTTGTTTCTTATCTATATTGTGAGGATAACTAGTGCATCTTTTAAGATGTTTTTTCATCGAAGAAGTACCTGATGTCACTTTGTAAATTAAAATATTTCTGCAATAATTGCATTTTGTATGTTCACATGTCCCAGTATCTGGATTAGGCAAATGCTCAAAATTATCCCACATATCAGACGTATTTCTACGAACTCGAGATAACTTTAAAGTAGCGTGACTGCCATCATTAGCATCCATTTTTTATAGCTGCGAAAAAAAATACAATAGGATTATATTATTGTTAGTGTCTCTAAGACTTGCCCAAGGATCCTAAATATTGATTCAAGTGTGAATTTACCAAAGAAAGTTGTGGAATACTTACATTGGTTGGTTGAAGTTCAAAGCTTTTCTATGGATGTAGAAGCTCCAAGCTTTTATTTTGATTCCAAACTCAAGGGTGAGTTTATCTATCACATTTCTTTGACACCTTAAGTGCTAGCTTGGATGAAATTTTGCAACAAAATTTCAAGAACAAGAGAGGGAGTATTCGGCCATGAGAGAAGGGAGAAGAGAGAGATAATTTTGTGTTTATGTTGACTTATGTATTAGTTTCCAAAACTGTAACGACCGGTAGATATTACTACTACCTATGACGATATTTTGCGTACAGGATAAAGGAATGTAAAATAAATCATGATGAGATTCAAATACAATTATGAAAAGGCTTTGGGAACGATCGGTAAATTTCTCGAGGTCCCGAGAAGAAACTGTACCGTATGCCCTTTTGTACTATATATGGTATTTTGGGCATAACTTTTTCATAAGAACTCGAACTTTTATGAATTTTATATCGTCGGAACGCTTAGACCGAGACCTACAATTTTTGCGTTATACATTTTTCCAAAATCGGACCAGAACCGGGTCAAAAACGCAAGTCAAAACCTGGGTGAATAGTAAAATCGGACCCAAGTGATAAATCTCCAAAATTCTTCATTTTTCTAGATACTTCCACTTTGTTCTTATATCAATTAAGTCCCCCAATATAAAGGAATCACTATTCCTTAATACCAAGAGAGGGAGAACGAAATTGAGGAGAGAAAGAAAGAAGAAAACCGTGAGAAAAGAGGAGGGAAAAGAAGAGGGAGAGAAGAAGAAGAAGAAAGAAGAAGAAGAAAGATGAAGGAGAGGAGAAGAAGAAGAAGAAGGAGAGAAGGAAAAGAAGCAAGGAAGAAGCTTAGAGATCCTTGAGGAATAAAGAAATCAAGAGGAAGAAGGTAAGAAATCCAAGACCCATTTTTAAAGTTTTAAGGTTTTGAGAAATTAATAACCATATTGTGATCATAACTTGGTTTTGATGTTGATAACATGCTTGTTAGGGATTAAAACCATGAATAGTTAAAGAATTTGGAATTGTTGAGTTGTGGGTAAAACTTGATAGAATGTGTGTAACAAATTAAGAATTAATTTGATGATGAATTGGTGGTTTAGATGATGGAAATTAAAGTGTAACGTGATGTTTTATATGATGATTATTGATGGATTGAGTGTTGAAAATGATATGAAGAATTAGGGGTTAAATTGGACTAAAATCCGCAGCAGGTGCAGAATCCAGAAAACTGGAAAATCGACGACGCCAGAGGCCTAGCGTCGCGACGCGGGACATAATTTCTGGGCAGATTTTTCAGGAAGCCGAACTGATTTTAGATAGTTCCAGTTCCACCCCAGCATAGTTAAGATCACCATTAGGACCCTAAATCAGTTCCCTAGTTGGCATTCCTTATTAATACTACCTAATAAAATGAATTACAATTTTACGTACCTGAAACTAGTAAGTTTAGCCTAATTCTATAATCCATCTTATAGCTTTTAAGTCTGACCAAACTATCATTTTTAGATCATTGCAGGATATGCAATATCCTCCGACGAAGCAATATAGTTCCTTCCAATTTCCAAGCACTGTGAGTGGACACTTTCTTTTTCATCTGATTTTTATTTCGCATTTCAACAGACTTATATTTTACGCTTTAGGGCGATAGAATTTATTTATTACAGTTATTTCATGAAGTTTATGCTTTAAGTGATGTTATGGATATAAGTGTTTTAAAAGCATGAGTCTTTATGTTTTTCTTTCGGGGCATGAGGTAAAACATCACCCCAGTATGTAACTACTACAGTTGGAATTGACGGGTAAGAGAACATGTGCACATGTAGGACCAGGATGGCGGCTTAGGATTGTGTACCTGGTCCCTAGTGGTGGCTACACTGCCAGTTGAGCTGTTGTCCTGGGTGTAGAGCTCTACGTTGCCAGTTGAGCTGTTGTCCTGGACGTAGGGCACCACCAGCCTCTAAGATGCCACAGTTGAGCTGTTATCCTGGGCATCGAGTACCATCAGTTTTTAGAGATGCCGCAGTTGAGCTGTTGTCCTGGGCATCAAGTATTTCAGTTTTCAGAAATACAGTTTTCATAACAGTTTTTAATTTTTCAGATCTCTAGTATAAAGCTTTCAGATTTTCAGTAGTCAGATTTCAGAAATCAGGTTTTAGTAAAGAGTTTTCAGGAACCAGAGTTTTAAGGACAGCTTCCAGAAAGATGAAGTTTTCAGAAACAGAGTTTTCATGTAAAGATGTTTTGAAAACATGGTTTTGAAGCTAAAAGATTTTTATCAGTTTCCAGTTTTTAGTCCACTCACTTAGGTCGTATGACGATCTAACCCCCCCTCCAGTTTTATCTGTTTTGTAAGGATTTCTGGAGGACAAGCTCGTGAGGACGGATACTGATGCAATCATTAGGGATGGAGTCCACCAGTATTAAGTCACAAACATAAGAGTTCAGTTCAAGTCAAGGTAGTTGTATGCATTGTTAGTATCATATTAGTCTGTATTGATAATCATTAAAAGAGTTGTAAGAAAACAATATTGTGAACTTTCAGTTATTAAAAGTAAAAGTATTTATATTATGCCGTCGAGTTATGGTTTTCATGTATAATATTGCATCCGAACAGCTTACAATACAGTTAGATAGTCAGAATGGGGATAGTATAGCCATCCTCTGCCGGTAACATCTCCCAGATCGGGGATATTATTTTAGCCTAAATAAATAAATTAAATAGAAAAATCCAATTTAACTATTAAATTATTTTACCGATTAATTCTAAATTAATCACGTTCTCTATTCTGTACGAATTTAATCCCAGATTAATTCTTGCCGCAATTAATCCCAGATTAATTTTCTCTCTCATAATTAATCCCAGATTAATTCTATTCGAGTCAAATGTCATTGGTGAATCTTTGGGAAGCAACCCATGAGATTCATGGATATGTTGGCAATAAATCCGATTATCGGATTATCCGACACGTGCGTACCTCGTACCACGTTCTCACCGATTTACAAGACATGGTTGGCTTCTAGCTAGACCTGGTCGGCGGTTCGGTTCCGGTTCGGAACCGAATCGTACCGGCCGGTTTCCGGGTTCCACAAGTGTGGAACCGGAACCGTGAACCGAACCGGTCGGTTCCGGATCTGGTTCGGTTCAAAATTTGTTTAAAAAAAAAAATGAAAATAAATTAAAATAAATTAGATTAAGTTAATAAATAAATAAAATTATTAAATTGAAGAGCTTTAAGTTAAATTTTAAAAAATTTAAGTTGCCTACGTATCCTCAAAGGGTGAGAGGAATCAAAGCTCACGTAGTTCCATTACAATTTTAAGATATTTTCCCTTTGTAAATTTACAATTTGTAATTATCAATCATCATTATCAGTTGATTCTCAGCTCCGGTTCCGCTTGCACTTGTTGTTGCAGATGCATTATCGAACAAGTCTTCGAAATCATCAGGGGCATCTTTTTGTTGTCTCAGATCAGCTCGAGTCCAATCATCCACACAAGCTGTTGCTTTTAGAGTGCTTGGATGTAATGAAGATCGTCTAGCTTCCAATATATTGCCTCCCAAGCTGAAGGTTTGCTCAACCGCAATGGTGGAAATAGGTGCTGTCAATATCTTTAGCAATAATTGATAAAACAGGATATATATTTTGATGTCGGTTCCACCATTCAAGGATTTTAAAATTTTTACTAACTAAACTTTCAGTAGGAAACTCAAAATTTGTAGATAAATAATTATCTAATTCGGGGTTATTAGTTATCGTATCCCTAACTTTTTTATTTCGTTGCAGAAACCAACGATCCCATGCGCAAGTCTGTTTGAATTACCGATTCGCTACTACTAGATTCACCTAATGTTCCTAAGTTATATCTTATAATATATTATTAAATAATTCAATTAAATCATTTCTTAATCTCACTATTATTATTATAATATCAATTTCATTAATATTCCTAAATAACCATAGACACATACACTACCCTTATTCGGATTCCCATAGACACATAGTATACTACCAATGGGATTACGAGTGGGTCTATCCAGAGCAAACTGTTCTCGGTCCAACGGCTAACAGAACCTCTTATCACACTTGCATAAGTATCCCAATACTTAAACATATGAGAAAATATGTCGTTAAGCTTCCATAACGCGCACAAGTGCAATACTAGTCTATTCTGCATTATCGATGTCCAGTCTCAATAATATTACGACTATGGATATTTAATGATTAAATCGTTCGTGGATTAATATTGTCTCATATCTTATTAATCTGATTCAATCATAAGGACTTTTATCATTAATAATCCAAGTAATCTAATTACATAATGATAAAATAGCAATTTCTTTTTGTCACATAGTTAATTTGTACAAAAATATTATATTTATTACAAATAGTGATGCTATAGGTCATAATTGTCCAACAATTATATCATCAATCAATAATAATAATAAAAAATTAGGGACCAAGTTCATCAATTAATTGGCTGATGCAAGAAAATTCCATTAACAGGTCAGCTACAATCTACATCATTTCATTTTCAGAAGAACTACAAGTTTTCAAACAGTCAAACAAACACTCAAAACTGGAAAAGCCTAATAACTAGAATTGGCTACCAATCGAGTAAATGAACATCAATTCATCAAATTAAATCCTTGTATGGAAAATCATTATAATATGGAACTAGTGCATAATCTATAGTACAAGTAATTCTACTTAAAGTTTGAAAACCCAAATCAATTTCTTTATATAAAATAAAAGCTAAAGAGCTAACCAAGAACTCAAAATTCACAAACCCCAATTGAACATAAACTATAAAAATATCAAATATCAAGTAAAAGAAAACCCAATTACCTGTTACACGAAACGACGACACTTGCTAGGGTTAGTGGGAGTGGTGGCGACGGCGAGAGAGTGAGAAGAGAAATCAGAAATGTTTATGCGAATGGGTTTAGGACTTAGGTTGCTTCTTTGAATTTGAAGTATGTGGCTATGTGCGAGTCGGCGGAGTCACGTGTTGTTGATCCAGATGTATTGTGAAATGGTTGCTGCGAATGAGTTTACTAGTTTAGACTTAGGGTTGCTACTGCTTTGAGTAATTGAGTTTGAAGTTTTAGTTTTATGACTTTAACGACAAAAACGATGATTTTTTGTGGTTAATGGGTATGAGATCGGGTTTAAATCCGGTTCTACATTCGGTTATGTAATCGGGTCCAAAAACGGGTATCAAAATCGGGTATCCAATCCGGTTCTCAAATGTGGTTCCGGTTCCGGTTCCGGTTCTATGGTCCGGTTCCGATTCCGGTTTCTCGAACCGGAACCGGACCGGTTACAACCGGTTCCTTATATTTGGAACCAGAATCGGAAACATGTTACAACCGATTCCGGTTCCAAACCCAGATTTTCGGTCTGGTTCCAACCAGTTTCATAAAAGAAATGTAGTCATTTCCCCAAAGCAAAGGCTGTTTCTGGAGGATTCTGGGGTCTGTCTGTCGTCATATCCCTCCCGAGGCCCCTCTATTGGTGCAGCACTGGCCACAACCACCGATCTCACATTGTGAGCGTTATTTCTTCATGTTTCTAGATCCCCTTCTACTCCAGCTACTTTCTTCCCACTGGCAATCTCTCACCTCCTTCTACTGGACCCCACTTGTCATTATTTTCATGTTTTCCTCTCAAACTTCTTGATCTTCTCCATCATGGTTTTCATGAAGGCCTGAGTTATCTCCATTTCTTTTCGAGCAGTTTCCCTTTCCAACCGCAAGTTCTCTTCCATCTTTTCTATCCACTCTGCCGTTAAGGCCTTTAGAGCTCTATGAGTTCTGTCGCATGCCATCATCTTAGTGTGTTGTGTTATTTTTTGTACTGTTCCTCACATATGGCACCAGCTGTTGACAGCTATTTTTCGTTCCAAAGGCAATATGAGAAATTAATCTCTCAAACAAACCTCACTCAACAATGAATTTGTTTGGTTATTAGGAAACCAAAGCAAACATAGCAGACAAACAAGAGTTTACGTGGTTCGGCGGAGAATGGCTCCTACCTATGTCCACGAGAGAAAGGGGGTGTATTTTATTACTGCTCAGAGTCAAGACCGATCTGAGCTATAACAGGGAAATAAACTCACAAAAAGATAATACACCTCTAGTCTTATACAAGCCAGGTACAATTCACTCATTTGGTCAGGTAATCGACCAAGTTTTTCTCTCTATCACTAGTTTTTAAGCTCTTTATTTTTTACAAGTCGTGAGAGGCAAAATTTGATAACCCCTGAATCTGAGTCTTCAACTCCTTGATATAGGCTTCCAAAATCACAATTCCACCGCCTACGACGTTAACCCATGTTACCTTGTCATCATTTTCATTTCAACCCTCCTCAACTACTCTTAAACGGGCCAATAGATCCACCCATTCATTATCACTACACCGGCCTATGGCGGCTCTTCTCTGCCACCTCTCTGTACTGCATCGGCATATGGCGGCTGACATAGGCTACTTCCAATGAGAACCGTTGCTTTTCCCACTGTCATCATAGCCTTCTA
>SKCR01043349.1:0-57055 GCA_019454045.1 Zanthoxylum bungeanum | reverse complement strand
CCAGCTTAGTACGTTGGTATGTTGCCTTCCATGTATGTCTTCCTTGAAGACTTATATAGTACCAATAGGCACAATGCCTTCCGGTACAACAACCAGTTCCGTAGCTAAACTTAGTTGATATACATGGAATCCATTTCGAATATCATGGCACTTTGCCATTATAGGGAGTCGATACCTTGTATCACTTCCTCATACGAAGTCAGTTTGTATTCCTCAATAAGATTGACATCTTCATGAGGTGAGATCATAAACCCATACCTCCCAGGTTGTTTTCTGACTCTCTCTGACTATCGCGGTTCTTGTGTATTCGAAGATTGTGGTACAGTTTCATCCCTGATGAACTGTTTGTGCTCCATTAAGAATCGGTGTCTGGAACAGTATTACTCTGATTTTCTTCGAGTTTTACTTTCCTCCCACTTACCACTGCATATAGGTATTCCTCTCAGGAAAACTGCATGGCGAGCAAAAATTACATTGTTCTCTTGTGAGTTGCATAAGTACTATACTTTGGTTACCCTAGGATAACCCATAAATTACGCACTTATCCAATTTGGGTTCTAGTTTGGTATCATCCAAATATATGCCTAGCATACCCAAATCTTTAGGAATGAGAAAACCCGATTTCTTTCATGTTAATATCTAATATGAAGTCGGTCAAACAGATTTTTATGGAACCTTATTCAAAATAAGTTTTGCACTGATTAATGTGTATCCTTTGAAGGAAATGGTAGCTCAGAGCGACTCATGATTAACCTTATCATGTCCAACAAAATTCGGTTTCTCTCCTTGGATACACCGTCAAATTGACGTGTTCCGGGAGGAGTCCTCATTGAAAAAATACTATACTCTTTCAAGTATTTGAGAAACTTATTGCTTAAGTATTTTTTCATCATGGTCCAATCATGGTGTTTAATACTTTAACCGATCTGTTTGTCTACTTCGTGTCAAAATTCTTTGAATTCATCAAAAGTTTTTGATCCGTGTTTCACAAGAAACACATAACCATAACGCGATGCCACATCCATACAGGTTTCAAAGTATTCATATCCACCTCTAGCCTAGCTAGAAATGGGCCCACTTATGTCACTATGAACGATGGCTAACAGATGATGAGCGGAAAATATATCAATATTTACCGCCCCTTTTACTTAATATTTTGTTTAGTTTCTCGGGTTTGATGAACGTTTTGATATGTTTTAGTTTATTTTGCAGATAAAATAATATTGGGACTTAATGAAATCATTTAGGACGAAATATGGGTCAAATAAGGGCAAAAATTGGACTTGACATATTAATTTTGGAGATTGGAAACTTGAAAGGGCGTTTTAACGAAGCGCAGTTTTGGAAATTCCAGTTTTGTGCATCTGTCGTATTTTGGGAATAACTTTTTACCCCGATATCGGATTGAGCTGATTCAAATTCCAGATTAAAGAAGACTCAAAGATCTACAGTTTGAAAGACAAAATAATTTTGAATTCTGAAGGTTTCATGCCCGAAATGGATGAACCATCCAAAAATATGTTGTGTGTAATTATTAAAGTCACTTTCAATCATTTTCAAAGCAAAAAATAAATTAATAATAAAAATTATCAAACCATCACCAAACATGATAAGAGATTAGTGGAGCAATTAATAATGGATTTGGTGGAGTAATTAGTGGAGCAATTAGTGGAGTAATTAATAATTGATTTGGTGGATGATTTGATAGAGGCAAAATTTTGCCTATAAATACCAAGCCATTTCATTTGTAAAATTCATACTTTCTTCTAAGGAATTCCTTAAGAATACTAAGAAGATTGTATCTTGTTTGTTTATTTACAGCTTTTAGTAATTAATTTCCGCTTTCGCACTTTCTTTTCTTTACTTTTCAGTTTTTACTTTCTGCAATTTACTTTTACGCACAGTACTTTTCTTTCTTTAATTTTCAGTTTTTACTTTTCAGTAATGAGGAGGTAACTCCCCTTTGCTGTGGTAAAAGGTTAAACTTTTATTACTAATATTTAGATTAATCTCCCTTAATTATAATATATAAACTATTTAAAACTTGACTTAACGAGGATACCGCCATATTGGTCGGTTGGTAATTATTTAAATTGGTTTTAACCTGACTAAACTGGATACCGCCTGATTGGTCGGTTGGTAATTAATTATTAATTTGACTTAATTTGGATACCGCCTATATGGCTGGTTGGTAATTATCATGCAAAGTTAATATATTATATTAAGGGATATATCTAAAATAGAAGTAATAAAAGTGGATCCTTTTACCTCAGCATTTCCTTTTATTGTAATTTTACTTTATTTACTTTTCAGCAATTTACTTTCAGCATTTACTTTTCAGCAATTTGCTTTTCAGCAATTTACTTTTCAGCTTTTACTTTATGTCTTTTACTTTTCAGTAATTTTATTTTATGTCTTTTACTTTTAAGTTTTTACTAGCCCTAGTTATGTGTTAGTTATCTAGGGTTGTGATGAATTTTAATACCATCGGTTTATAAGGGGTTATTTTATAGTTTGGGTAATTTAAAGGTTTACTTATTAAGTCTTAAGCTTAATGCTTCTTGTTGTCTGATCACCAATAAGATTGATGTGGTAAATCTAAAATGAACTAGACATAGGGATTTTAGGTTTCAGCCTTAGACTTAATAGCCCACAATCTTCTTTGAGGATATATAACCCTTTAATAGATTTCCTTACAGGATAGACATATACCTATCGGGCGGGGTAGCCATAATTGGAACTTAAACTTAATGAATCCAAATAATTCGGTTGACATAGATATATGGTTCAATTGGGTTAAACTAGGTATTTGCGTCTGACCATCGACAGAGGCTTTTGCATAATTTCGTGTTCCAGGTTAGTAAACTGATTTATTACACAAACATAAAATAATCACTTCATCTTTTAAAAGATATTAGAATGATTCACAACCCTAGATCTTTGTGTCTTTTGTTATTTTCCTTAGTATTTTCTTTTGTCTTTTTATTTATTTATTTATTTAGCAAATCTACAATCAACCAAATCAATCAAGCAATCATTCTCTTCTCCCTCAATTAGATATCTGTAAATAAATAGATTCAATAATTAATAACAACAGTAGGAATTAAGTCCTCGTGGGATCGATATTTTTATACTACTTGAACGATACGTGCGCTTGCGTCATACGCGTGTGTTTACGCCGGTCAAGTTTTTGGTGCCGTTGCCGAGTACTTATTTTTCTTGAGTTGTTAATTTTGAAGCTATCCAATTTACTTGTATCTAATTTTCTTTATTTTTATCTGTAATTTTTATTTCTTTCTTTTATTTCAGGTGATTAAAAAATGGAACATTATTAAGAGATTGAGAGATTACGTACCTTACACGAAGATACACCCCACACCTGGGAGCAACAGTCTGGTTTTCTGAGGCCTGTTGTCCAGCCCAACAACTATCACTGGATGCCAAAACCAAGCAATACTACATTTTCTCAACAAGACGCAATGGGGAGATGTGACATATGTAATAGTAAACACCCGAGAGATTATTGCAAGTACAACTACAATCCAGGATGGCAGAGCTATCAAAATCTTTCATGGTACGAAGAACCATCACATTTTCCATCTTATCCACCATCCTACAATGATCTTCATCAACAATCAGAACAATCAGAAGAAGATCAGATGATTGACATGCTAAAAGATGTGTTCAAGAAACGAGATGAAAAGTTGGATACAATGCTTGAAACATTCCAGAATCAACTCGAAAGTATTCAGAGTCAAACAGAATCCATACAGAGAATAACAGATCAGATCAGACAATTAACAGAAAACCAGAACTTCATACCTCAAGAAGCATTTTTAGATGACACTGATGAAGCCTTCGAGTACCCAGAGATCCAGAATGACACCTTAACAGATGAGGAGGCTGAGCAGTATCAATAACCAGAGGTATCAGTTCAGGAGCCCAAACCAGCAAAGTCTCTATTTGACTTTTATTATTCAGATTCTGACGAGGATGAAGCTGATCTATTTGTACCAACTGCACCAACAACGGAGGATCAAACTTTCAATCCTCAAAATGAAGATCTTGGAGCATGCTTTACCATGATGTTTGATGAAGATCTACATGAACCATCCATTCCAGTCGTATCAGAGGATGAAAACCTAATGTCAGAAACATCTTTACATCCTCAGGCAGATACTTATGGAGCATGCATTTCACAGATGACGGATGAAGAGCTGAATATGGAAATTTTAATATACATCTGTGAAGAAAAGGTGGAGCAAGAAGCAGAGCAAATGAATGAGCAATTGTTAGACAAAATTGAAGATCCAGAGCATTCAAAAGAAACATCACTGTTTTGGGGAGTACTAATCAAAGATATCACCCAAAAGCTTGACAGAATGGAACTTCCATTCCAAGTCAAGCACCATACGAGACCTCCTGATTTTATTTCTTTCTTTTCAGGAATCACTGGAGCAACAAGGAGCAAAAAGGTGGCAGAAGCACTAAATGGGACAAAAAATTTTCTGCTACCTTACCGTTGGAAGAGACCTTTCAAAAGCAATGCTCACGGGATTGTCTTTAATCGGACATCCAAGACAACGCTGAAACCTCCTTGACAGACAGATTTCATTCACGTCTGGCTGAAGATAAAAAATTTAGCGTTAGCAGGGAGGCAACCCATACAATTTGTTGTAATTTCTGTTTTCATATTTTGTGTATACATGTTGTAGAGTTTTTAATTTTGTGTGTTATTTTTGTAGGGAAAAGCACAAACGGAGCATTTTAAGACAGAAGGAAAATAGGAATGGTGTTTTGCAATCATGAAGAAAAGAGCTAATTCATTTGTGATGGCTGAGTAAAGAATGAATTCTTGAGATGCAACCTAATGAATTTATACTAAGCGAGTGGCGTATTGCGTACACAATTCCGTTGCCTTAATTATTGCTTTGATTTGCTTTTCTGTTGTAATTATCTTTATTTTCGTAGACAGGATCCAGACTTTTTGACCTTTCACGATTTCTTTTGTTGTTTATCTAACAAACATCCTCTGGAAGATACTAGTGCTATTATTACTCACCCTTTTCAGGTACTATAAATTCAGCCCGTCATTGCACTTTTGAAGGCATCCTAATTTGAGAAATAAATACATAAAAAAATGAAAGCCACTTCAAGAAGACGAGTTGAAAACATCTGTGTGTTTTGCGGTAGTAGTGTTGGTGTTAAGCCACAATACATAGAAGCAGCACGGGAATTGGGTCGAGTCTTAGCTGCAAGGAATATGCACTTAATATATGGCGGAGGCAATCTTGGACTAATGGGGATCGTTTCAAAGGCTGTACAGGAAGGAAGAAGTCACGTTTTGGGAATCATCCCAAAACCCTTGGCAGAGGCAAATCTTATTGAACCATCAAACGGAGAGGAACTGATCGTGCCAGGTATGTCTGAACGACTGGTAGAAATGATTAACCGTGTTGATGCTTTTATTGCTTTGATAGGTGGCTTGGGTACATTGGAGGAAATTTTTATTGTGCTATCTTGGGCGAACCTGAACATACACCAAAAACCGCTTGGACTGTACAACGTTGAAGGATTTTATGATTTGCTTTGTGTGTTTCTTGATGATGCTCGGAGAAATGGGTTCGTGACAAAACCTATGAAAGAACTCATCTTCACTGCCAGAACTGCTCCGGATCTAATTGACCAACTCTTAGCCTATGAACCACAAGTTGACCCTATCATTTCAAAGATAAATTGGTCCGAGGACGATCGTGGTAAGAGGCGTCGGATTAATCTGGATCTTAACCTTTAATTTCCTAGAATTTCAGCTAACCAGGTATTATCTTCTAAACTCTTCTTCTACTATTTAATACATTGGGGACAATGTCTCATTTAGGTTTGGGGGAGGGAATTAGTTGATTAGTATCTTGTTTTTAGTTGTGTGTTGTTTTTATTTTTATTTTTTGTCCAAAATTTTTCGAAAAATAAAAAAAATTGAAAAATTTTCAAAAATTACAAAAAAATATTTTGTGTTTTTGTGTTTTTATTTTGACTAAAAGGGTGAAATTGGTGAAAGATAGCTGAGTAAGGAGTTTCCACTCCTGATACGTATCTCAAGCCTATTTTCGAAATAAGTTAATTTTTGTTTATTTCATTTTAAATTATTTAATTTGTAAATTCTCCATAAAACGGACTAAAATGGATCTTCATATGTTCAGTTAGCAGATATTATCAACATACATAATAACATACGGACATGAGCTAAAATTGAAAAGTTTGTAATATTCAGTGCTCTAGTTTAATTGGAGGAAGCATCTCAAAAAGTGATGGAGTAAAAAAAAAAAACATCTGAGATCCGAGTTATTAAGTCTGTAAGGGTGTTTTAACACCTAGTGCCCTAAAACCAACTGGTTTGGGAGTCACTGGCCCAAAGCTCGCTACATGGATCAATGATATTGCAAAAAATATATATATATATAATATATATATATATATATATATATCTGAAGTCTGAGTAATTAAGTCCGTAGGGGTGTCTTAACACCTGGTGTCCTAAAGCCAACTGGTTTGGGAGCCACCGTCTCAACACTCGCTACATAGACGGAAGATATTGTATATAAATAAAAGAAAAAAAATCAGAAAAATCAGAAAAATTATTTCATTGCTACAAAAAGGTGTGAATTCTGATAAAACTTTAGAACAAAAATATTACTCTCTTATCAAATGTACTTATGACTGTTGTGGGCAAAAATGAGTTGTTTAATATTTTGTTGGCTTTGCATATGGAGAATGGTAAATATAATCGGAGAATTTACTTATTTAGCAATTTAGAAAAAAACAGAACAACTAGTAACTTGGAGTAGAAGTTTCACCTGATTAGTCACTAACTTCTTTATTCTCTTTTCTCTTGTCTTTTTGCTTTTGTGTGCATTAGTTTTATTATCTTTTTACTTTTGTAAAACGTTTGTGGGTATCGTTGCTATAAGCCCTCACGAGACTATAACTCGTCCACTAGGGACACCTAGGGGTTTAAAGGCTTGTTGCATATGCTAAATGCAACCGTGATCCCTACGAAAGTGGCTTAGTTTAATTTTAATTGTTTCTTGTATTTTATTTTTATTTTTTTGCTCGAGGACTAGCAAAATGTTAGGTTTGGGGGTGTGATGAGCGGAAAATATATCAATATTTACCGCCCCTTTTACTTAATATTTTGTTTAGTTTCTCGGGTTTGATGAACGTTTTGATATGTTTTAGTTTATTTTGCGGATAAAATAATATTGGGACTTAATAAAATCATTTAGGACGAAATATGGGTCAAATAAGGGCAAAAATTGGACTTGACATATTAATTTTGGAGATTGGAAACTTGAAAGGGAGTTTTAACGAAGTGCAGTTTTGGAAATTCCAGTTTTGTGCATCTGTCGTATTTTGGGCATAACTTTTTACTCCGATATCGGATTGAGCTGATTCAAGTTCCAGATTAAAGAAGACTCAAAGATCTACAGCTTTTAAAGACAAAATAATTTCGAAATTTGAAGATTTCATGCCCGAAATTGATGAACCATCCAGAAGTGTATTGTGTGTAATTATTAAAGTCACTTTCAATCATTTTCAAAGCAAGTGGAGCAATTAGTGGAGTAATTAATAATTGATTTGGTGGATGATTTGATGGAGGCAAAATTTGGCCTATAAATACCAAGTCATTTCATTTGTAAAATTCATACTTTCTTCTAAGGAATTCCTTAAGAATACTAAGAAGATTGTATCTTGTTTGTTTATTTACAGCTTTTAGTAATTAATTTCCGCTTTCGCACTTTCTTTTCTTTACTTTTCAGTTTTTACTTTCCTCAATTTACTTTTACGCACAGTACCTTTCTTTCTTTAATTTTCAGTTTTTACTTTTCAGTAATGAGGAGGTAACTCCCCTTTGCTGGGGTAAAAGGTAAAATTTTTATTACTAATATTTAGATTAATCTCCCTTAATTATAATACATAAACTAGTTAAAACCTGACTTAACGAGGATACCGCCTCGGTTGGTAATTATTTAAATTGGTTTTAACCTGACTAAACTGGATACCGCCTGATTGGTCGGTTGGTAATTAATTATTAATTTGACTTAATCTGGATACCGCCTATATGGCTGGTTGGTAATTATCATGCAAAGTTAATATATTATATTAAGGGAGATATCTAAAATAGAAGTAATAAAAGTGGATCATTTTACCTCAGTATTTTCTTTTATTGTACTTTTACTTTATTTACTTTTCAGCAATTTACTTTCAGCATTTACTTTTCAGCAATTTACTTTTCAGCAATTTACTTTTCAGCTTTTACTTTATGTCTTTTACTTTTTAGCATTTTTATTTTATGTCTTTTACTTTTAAGTTTTTACTAGCCCTAGTTATCTGTTAGTTATCTGGGGTTGTGATGAATTCTAATATCACCGGTTTATAAGGGGTTATTTTATAGTTTGGGTAATTTAAAGGTTTACTTATTAAGTCTTAAGCTTAATGCTTCTTGTTGTCTGATCACCAATAAGATTGATGTGGTAAATCTAAAATGAACTAGACATAGGGATTTTAGGTTTCAGCCTTAGACTTAATAGCCCACGATCTTCCTTGAGGATAGATAACCCTTTGATAGATTTCCTTACAGGATAGACATATACCTGTCGGGCGGGGGTAGCCATAATTGGAACTTAAACTTAATGAATCCAGATAATTTGGTTGACATAGATATATGGTTCAATTGGGTTAAATTGGGTATTTGCGTCTGACCATCGACAGAGGCTTTTGCATAATTTCGTGTTCTAGGTTAGTAAACTGATTTATTACACAAACATAAAATAATCACTTCATCTTTTAAAAGATATTAGAATGATTCACAACCCTAGATTTTTGTGTCTTTTGTTATTTTCCTTAGTATTTTCTTTTGTCTTTTTATTTATTTAGCAAATCTACAATCAACCAAATCAATCAAGCAATCATTCTCTTCTCCCTCAATTAGATATCTGTAAATAAATAGATTCAATAATTAATAACAACAGTAGGAATTAAGTCCTTGTGGGATCGATATTTTTATACTACTTGAACGATACGTGCGCTTGCGTTATACGCGTGTGTTTACGCCGGTCAACAGGTTGGTGGCACTTACACTTTTACCAAGTAAAAGGTGTTTTAGGCACTTTGTCCAATAAACTAGATTCGTAGACATTATTTGAATAGAATCAAATCTGTCCTAGTACCCACTCTTCGAAAGTGTGGATATACGAGTCTTGTTAATTGTGTCACAGACAACAATGCCACAAATAAGTCTCAACTGATTTAATTCAGTTTGAGCTATTTGTTTGTCATGTCACATGTTTGAGATTTATTTATATTCAAAATATAAATACTGTTATTCACATCTAATATGTTTATCTCAATATCATCTTTATAAAATAAAACATTTTAGTGTTCTATAATATAAAGGTATACCCGCAACGGGTTAAACCCTGATATAGAGATGATGTTCCTAGTCAAACTAGTTACATTTTAACAGTTTCCTAATTTAAGTACAACCCCGAAGGGTAGTTCCTAAACTTCGGCATCTACGATTAAAACAACGACTTTCGTCCCGTTTCTAATTCGTAGATAAATCTCAGTTGAAGTTAGTATCTTGCTTATCAGCAGATTCTGCACACCAGTACATATTTATGTACCACATCCAGTATCTAAAATCCAATTTTAATACTAGTAGTGAACATGTTTATGACAAACATATTTGAATCTGGAGCCTTGCCCGTCTTCAATTCCTTCATGTCTGCCTTGTCCATACGGCAGTCACGCTTCCAGTGACCCCGTTTGCCACAGTTTAGGCAGACATCTTGGGATATGTCATATGTCTTCCCAGAAGATTATAATGACTTTGCCTTTGCCCATTTTCCACACCCCATAAGCCTTTGGCCAAGCCTTGGCTTTCTGGGATGTCGAAGTAAGATGCGCCTTGCGCTTCTTGCTCTATTGCAAACTCTGGCTTTGTCTCCTTGAGTATAGCCATTAACTCTCCAAGAGTTTTCTATTGTAATTTGTACTTCTAAGATCTAAGGATAGATCTATGAAGATCCTTCAATTTCAATATCATACTATAAGGATCTAATCCGTAGTTCTGACTAAGAAATTAAGGAGTCTTTTCGGCAAGCATAACGGATTAAGCACTAAATTTATCATCACATGAATATTCCAAATATCATGTTCTATTATTTGCTCAACTACGGGCTTAGGCTTGAGACGTCACTCTATCAAATAAAGTAACTTCTCGGTCCCCAGGACTATCCTGAGATTTTATTCCCAATCTGAAAATTAAAGCCGTTTAAAATTATTTTCACCCAGGTTTATATTTTAAACGTTAATCTTTCAGTTATCTTGATTGCTATAGTCCAATTATCGAATCAACGATTTTAGGTACTATTTAATATAATGATTACTATAGTCCAACTATATAATCAACTATAATTTAATTGGTTAATTCAAATATATTGATTACTATAATCCAATTATATAATCAACTATAATTGAAGTAGTTTGAATACAGTCCAACTGTTTAATTTAAAACAACGATTAAATATTAGTCCAAATAATATATTAATTTATTGACGAAAAATTTGAAATGAGCGCGTATTGGCAAGTATCTAAACGAATATTGCAAATTTAATACTTGCCTCCAACTATTTTTCGGCCAGCCTCTAACCCTATGTGGAGTACTCGGGAAACCTTGTTTCCTAGTGGGCTAGGATCCTGTTAAATAACACACAATCTTGACTTTGGCCAACAAATTGTATGATAATTAACTAGGTAGATCTCTAAGATCAATTGGATCCCATCCAATTCCTAGATCCAGTAGGTGGACATCCAAGTCCAAAACATATATCCTATATATGCCAATATATCCAATATATTCCCTAACCTTTTTCCTCTGAATCAACTAAGCCTTGGCTTTGGCACAACAAACTTAATGATCCCAGTTAAGCGGAACCCATTGACCTTGGAAAGCTTCGTAATCGATGTCGATGGACAAGAATTGATCTTGACTTTGGCCAACAAATCACAACTTGGACAAGACACTGATATGGAACAAAGCTTTCATGATTCAAACACATCCGCGACGGATAAAGGTCTTGACTTTGGCCAACAAACCAGTGCCAATCTTGGATCTTGAGTAAGAATCACTCAATTGAAGGAAAAACGCTTAATATGTGTTGAGGGTTTTTCGCGTAAATTGGCAACCAATTTATTATCTTTGTTAAGGTCTCATCATCATACACCCTTAAACATGCATTCTAAAAGCATAATAAGGCGCATAAATAAAATAATAATGATATGCGGATGGATACTTAACACATTTTGTTCCTAGAACAAATCTCTCCCTTTCCTCTCTCCCGCTAGCACAAATATTACTTCTACCCAATTACATAACACTTCTAAAGAAACCTCATTTACATTGAGGGGAATAGGTGAGAAGAGAAATACAAAGAGTCAAGAGGTAATAGGCTGGACACGCAGGTCCAATTTAATAAATTCTAAATTTATTACAACAATTTCCAAAATTGCCCTCACCCATCTAATATCCATCTGATATACATTATTCATACATCGCATCCATATATTCACACAAAGCATGTTATCAATCAATCTAATCCAATTAATTAATCTGGAATTAATGACCATCCAATGTTCAAACAAAGATTTGATTTTGCGCGAGTCAAACTCGTTTTAAGAATAAGTACTCAAAGTACGAATTCACGAATTATATTAAACTACAATATTAAATCCAATTTAATTTTTATTTAATACTAATTCTTTATTTAATTCTAAATTAAATAATTACACTTTTTAATGTGTCTTTACGACTTAAATTCTAAATCTAATCGTTACGGGTCTCAAAGCCCAATTAACATCCAATGTCAATTTAATTAAAGTCCAATGGGCTTTCAATTAATTTCTAAAGGCTTGGACTTTGGTCAACATGGGTCAAACCCAAATACCAAAGCCCATTTAAGGAATCACCCTTATTTGCCAAGAAACCAATTTAGGCCCATTAGGCCCAATTAAAATTAAAGGTCCATTAGTTATATTTGGACTTTATGGATATGGTTTTGGGCCCAATTGGATCCAACCAATTAGCCTAAACCAAACTTGGCCCAACCAAGCCCATTAAGCCCAAATACAACTTTACAAGCCCAATTCCAAATTTGGCCCAATTAATTAAATTACAAAATTCCAAATTTCACAATTAAATTAATTAAAGTGTATAGCCATAATTAATTAACTAAATTAACATTTCCAAAACACTAATTTACTCAATTAATTATGCTTATCATCATTAACTTATGTCCAACACAATTGAATCAAAAATCAATCAGTTTCCATGCTTATCATTCACGACAATTTGGGGTTTTATTGTCCGATTCTGAATTCAATCCAATTAAATCCTCAATCAACATTTCCCAAGTATTTCAAACTCATCCAATGATTCAGAAAACAAAATTACCATGACTTTTAGGGTAGTCCAACTTTCGGCCAAGCCAACCAATTAGGGAAAATTTGATCCAATTCAATTTTCATCAAATTGATCATGCATAACACTATGTTATCATCATTCAAGCATATTTAAACAATCAATTTCATCCAAACATGCTCAAATCGATTTTACCCAATTTTACCCTAATTCCAATTTCATGCTTAAACAAGGCTCTGATACCATTGTTGGGTTTCTAGGGTTAGTCCCAAGATCAATTTAAGCAATGAAAATCATGTGAATACTCATAAGAAGTATGGCAGAATCATACTTACAAAGATCGACTTTTGCGATGCGAGGAACAAGAAAAATCTTCAAGCTTTTCCTCCATGAAGCTCACGGTTTTGGCCTCTATTTTTGTGCTCCATTTTGAATCTTCAAGCTCCAAGCTTTGGGTAAGGATTTCATACCCATGGGTGGGTTTCCCTATCACCTTTGTAAGACTCCAAATGTGCGCTAGCACCTTGGAAAATTTGCACAAATCTTCCTAAACTTCTTCTTCAACTCTCGGCATTGAAGGATTTTGGAGAGAAGAAAATTGGCCCAAGGCCGAATTTAGGGAGAAGGAGGCAGAGAGAGAGAGGTGTTGTGTTGAGTTGGTTTATGTGTTTCTAAAACAATTACCAAATTCATTTTCCAAAATTTGGTATATGCCTTTCAAAAAGGTCAACCAATTTTTGGAGCCAAAATGACAATTAATGTCTCAACAACTCACATCACTCATGAATAGTGACTGGTTGTCAATCACTCAAAGTGACAAGACATCCATCACATGAATGACAAGTGATGTGACTTGTGGGCCGCACTTGAATTTGAAATGCGAGTGGGCCCGCAAACACTCCCGGGCTCGGGTTCGCTAATTTCGAATTAACGAATTTTCCGTTGTGACGTAGTTAAATCAAATTTAATTAAATAATTGTGCCTAGCAAAATTACTATTCACGTCGCTAGCGAATTAATTCTAAATTAACTCGTTTGCCCGAATTAAAATCTAATTTTACTTCCGCGTCGAAATCTAATTTCGTATAATATATCGAATATATTATTTTATCGATTAATTCCAAATTAATCGTTCTCTCTTTAAATAATATTTTATCCCAGATAAAATATCTCCGTAATTAATCCTAGATTAATTTTCTCTCTTTTATAATTAATCCCAGATTAATAAAGTGCGAGTCATACGTTATCGGTGAATCTTCGGGAAGCGACCCATGAGATCCCTGGATATTTAGGTAGTAAATCTGGTCGTCGGACTATCCGAACACGTACGTACCTAGTACTACATTTTTACCGATTTACAAGACATGGTTGGCTTCTAGCAAAGCACCGTGCCTACCCAATTCTCCAGAAATATTCTTAAAGGAATATGAAATCTTTATTAGGCGTAGTATGCGTAGTATTGCGTATTACGACCCAGCATCGGATGTCACGTGCTAGGCCTGGGGCTGGAATTGTGTCTGCCATGTACGAAGCACATATCGGATCTCTGGTAACTAGTCTCTATAATCGGATAATCATGACCTAGTCATATTATCCCGATGACTGTAGTACAAAAGAGCACCAGTTTCGTATCCTACGTGATCATCATCTCCACTATGACTGGAGTGATACTTCCATCTTGACATCACACCCAATACACTACGGTTCTCAATATACCCAGAAGAGGCGTACACAGAACCTGTTAAAGCCCTGGACGACCAAAACCAAAGTATATTGATTGTCGCAAGTATTAGTGGTGCAAGTCTCAGGTTAAGACCAAATACACCTACCCTGATTCGGACTTCCATAGACACATAGTCATACTACCAATGGAATTCCGAGGGGTCTATCCAGAGAGAAGCTATTTCCGTACCATCGGTAAACAACCTCTTATTACACTTGCATGAGTATCATATACCCAAATATATGAGAACTATGCCGTTATGCTCCCACAACGCGCACAAGTGTAATACTAGTCTATTCCGCATTATCGATGTCCAATCTCGATAATACTACGACTAGGGATATTTAATGATTAAACCTTCGTGGATTTATACTGTCTCATATCATCTCAATCCGGAACTAATCATAAGGACCTTTTATCATTTATATATCTTGGTAATCTAATTACAAATGATAAAATAGCAATTTCCTTTGTCACATAGTTAATTTGTACAACAACACCATGATCTGTACAAACAGTGATGCTATGGGTCATAATTGTCCAACAATGACAACATTGCAGATTCGCTGATGAAAGCTATATCTCAGCAAACGTTTGAGCGACATGTACATAGTTCAGGTGTTTGATACCTGAGTGATTGGCTATAGGCCAAGTGGGAGATTGTTGGACAATTATGACCCATAGCATCACTATTTGTAAAGAACATTATGTTTTTGTACAAATTAACTATGTGACAAAAGGAAATTGCTATTTTATCATTATTGTAATTGGATTATTTGGATATATATAATGATAAAAGTCCATATGGTTAAATCGGATTAATAAGATATGAGACAGTATTAATCCACAGACGATTTATTCATTAAATATCCTTAGTCGTAGTATTATCGAGACTGGACATCGATAATGCGGAATAGACTAGTATTACACTTGTGCGTGTTATGGAAGCTTAACGATATAGTTCTCATATATTTAGGTATTGGATACTTATGCAAGTGTAATAAAAGGTTCTGTTAGCCGTTGGACCGGGAACAGTTTCGCTCTGGATAGACCCACTCAGAATCTCATTGGTAGTATGACTATGTGTCTATGGGAATATGAATCAAGGTAGGTGTATGTGATCTTTAACCTGAGACTTACGTCGCTATTACTTGCGACAATCAGTTTACTTTGGTATTGGTCGTGTGGAGCTTTAACAGGTTCTGTGTACGCCTCTATTGGGTTTACTGAGAATCGTAGTGTATTGGATTTGATGTCAAGATAGGAGTATCACTTTAATCTAGGGGTGATCACGGTTTCGGGTCAAACCGCAACCCGACCCGAACCGCACTAACCCAAACCGCACCGCGCGGTTTGAAAAAAAAATTAAAAATGATTTCGGGTCAATCACAACCGAACCGCAAATTTCGGGTCGGTGTGTTGTTTTGACCCAACCGCGACCCGAATCGCCCAAAATCACAAATTTTGACTCAAACCGCGACTCGAACCGCCTAAACTGCCGACCCGCGTTCAAATTAGATATTATTTTATATTTTTCTTCTTTTTTAACCATGAAATTTAATATATTTAATGATCATATGACAATATGAAATGTATAAATGAAAATTATGTATTTTTTTCTCTTCAATTATTATGTGAAAACACACAAAATTTCCTTTAAAAAATTTATAATCCAAACCGCCGACCCGAACCGTCCAAATCGTTAAACTTCCAACCCGAACTACCGCGGTTTTCTTTATTAAATTTGCGATTTCGAAATCTAATTTCCCAAACCCGCCAACGCGTACGGTTTAAAGTGAAAAATGAAAAAAACCGACCCGAACCGCACCGCAAACACCCCTATTTCAGTCATATGGAGATGATGGTCACACATGATATGGAACTAGTACTCTTAAATGCTGCAGCTATCGGGAAAGTATGACTAGGTCATGACTTTCCGATTATAGAAACAAGTTACTCGGGATCCGATATATGCTTCGTATGAGGCAGACACAGAGTCAGCCCTAGGCCTAACATGTGACATCCGATACTGGATCATATTACGCATTACATTAGTATTACTACGTCTGATACAGATAATATTCCTCGGTAGATATTTCTGGAGAATTGGGTAGGCACGGTGCTTTGTTAAAAGCCAACCATGTCTTGTAAATCGATGAGAACGTGGTACGGGGTACGCACGTGTTCGGATAGTCTGACAACCGTATTTACTGCCAACATATCCAGGAATCTCTTGGGTCGCTTCCCAAAGATTCACCAATGACATTTGACTCATATAGAACTAATCTGGGATTAAATTCGTATAGAAGAGAGAACACGATTAATTTAGAATTAATCGATAAAATAAATTTAATAGTTAAATTGAATTTTTCTATTTAATTTATTTATTTGGGGCTAAAATAATATATCAGATATATTAATTGAAATTGGATTTCAATACGAAATTAAAATTGGATTTTAATTCGGGCGAACGAATTAATTTGGAATTAATTCGTAAGCGACTATCATAATAATTTTGCTAGGCATAATTATTTAATGAAATTGGATTTAATTATGTCGCGACGATAAATTCGTTTAATTCGAAATTAAACGAACCCGGGCCCAAGTCTAGTTGTGTGTTGGAGAAGCCAACTTAAATTTGGAATTTAAAAGTGGTAGGACCATTGACTTACATCAACTTTTGACATTTGATAGAAGTGGTTCGGCTTAATAAATTGGATTCATTAAGACACATAACTACCAACTTTGGAAGAACTATTCACTTTCTTCTCTTTCTCTCATTGCCGATCCTCTCTCAACTTGGAAGAGAAAATTTTTCTTCAAAAATTTTCTCAAAGCTAGCACTTTTGGGATCATTTGAGGTGATAGGGAAACTCACCCAAGGTTCACACAACTCAACAAAAGGCTTGGAGCTTCATCCATTCAAAGAAATTTCGAATTTCTCCCAAAAACCAATGTAAGTAATTTCGCAACTTTTATTGGTTAATTCACGCGCAAATCATGTTTAGGATCTTGGAAGCATGTCTTAGAGACTAACAGTTACCTCCAACTCTAAAGATATTCGGGACTGTGATGTCCTCATTTGCAAGTTGCCAACGCGTGCCCCATGGCCCCCAGGCCCAAAACTATTTGTCCTTGAAATTCTTTTTATGTCCGAAAGGTTTGAAATTATGTGTAGGGCCCCCGACGTATGTGGAGAGGTAATACAAACCCTTGTACTCTTTTGGCTTGGCGTTCATTCTATACAGTCTTTTCAACTCATGGACCGACAGCTCCCCCAATCCAGCTTGGTTCCATATCATATAGAGCCCAGTCAGTACTCTCTATCTGTTCAAATTCAGTTGACAGAAGGCCAAGTTCATCGCTAATAGCATCTTTGAAAAGTACCCTTGCACGGGCAGATGTAGACCCATGTCAAAGAAGGTAGTGCAGAGTGCCACCTGATTGTCACAGGGCCGGCTTGCTTGATCCCATTCTTTTGGGACGCTCAGAGTACTAGCCTCGGGAATATCGAACATCTTGTACAGTGCAGACAGTACTATCGTACATATTTATTTTGATGGCTCAAATCTTAGCAATTTTCAAGGCATGATCATTGCCAAGAAAAACATATCCTACAGAGATAAGTTCATAATGACATAACCGTTCTTTCCTAGAGGTCATGTGCTATGTTGCTGCAGAATCCACCAACCATATATCACTTAGCTGTTTTGTGCTATCATTGGACATCATTGCTACTTCACTGTAAAGTGTACCACATTCTTCGGAAGTACTTGCAACATATCCATGAGATTTTATTGTAACATGAGCTTTTTCTGCATCATTCTTCAGATTCCAATAATCTTTCTTGACATGTCATTTCTTACCACAATTGTAGCATTTAACATTCTTCTTACTTTTTGATTTCAATCTACCATGGATTTGACTCCCACTTGACCCATATTCCGTTAATCTCCCTATTATCATCGAAAATGCTTCTGCTTATTGTGAACCAAGTGATCTGTCTTCCTTATTTTTACGCCTAGACTCATCTTCTAGAGCAGCAGCTGCAACTTCGTCAAAAACTATATCACCAATGACAACATTACTTGTCAAGTTCGTGATAAGTTGATCATACGAATCAGGTAGACTTTATAGTAGAATCTCTGCACTTTCATTTGTATATATACTATAATCCAACACAGTGAGTTAGGAAAATAGTGTATTCAAGTTGTCGATGTGATTTGTCATGGATGTGAACTCACTCATACGAAGAGTGTAAAGTCTCATCTTCAAGAATATATTGTTGTGTAGTGACTTGAGCTCATACAATTTGGTAAGTACATTCCAAATCTCGTTTTTCGTCCTCTTCTCTGCAATGCTGGATAACAAAGAATCTGTTAAGGCTAGATACAAGTTGCCCATGGCATTGTCATCTATATCCTTCCACTTTTCATCAGTCATTCCATCTGGTCTCTCTCAAATTTCCGCTAAGCAATTGTCTTTTCTCAAAATTGCTTTTATTTTAAGTTTCCATAGGGAAAAGTTACTCCCATTGAACTTCTCACTTTCGAATTTTCCTGTCATGTTTCCAATGATGATAAGCTTCTCACTTGAACCAACTTTTACTATTTCACCGTGAATAGGACCGTATACAATAACCCTGAACCTGAAACGTTGATACCACTGTTAGAGGATCGTGAGCTAAATATGACACGCAAGTAAAGCTAAATATGGCACTGAAGGAGGCTGGGGTCCTTTGTAAAAGATGCACGGCTGATGCAAAAGAAAGGTCAAAATAATAAATTGTTGAGAAAAATATCCCACATCGGCTGAGATAAACAATTAAACTCAAAATATAAACATTGGGCAATCCTCAACTCTCAAGCTGGCTTTTGGGTTGAGTTAGGCCCATGAATTTCAACATGGTATCAGAGCCACACTCATGCACGGGTGGGCCCACACTACCTGTCCACATGACATGAACCAGGCAAAAGACCGGTTTGAACGTGAGGGAGATGTTGAGGAAAATATCTCACATCGGCTGAGATAAACAATTAAACTCAAAATTTAAACATTGGGCAATCTTCAACTCTCAAGCTGACTTTTGGGTTGAGTTAGGCCCATGAATATCATCATAAACCCACAAATCCAACAATTTCAGAATCAGGCTAGCTGCTGATCATGAAAGCTAAAAGCTACTGCAACTTTCGTGAAGCTTTAGTCTTCTGCACATGTTAACTTACATGGTTGGATCACTTCTATAATTTTCAAAACCTATCTTCAGTGCTTTAGAAGCAGCGTTTGCTTCTTTAAATTTTCTTCTGAAATCTGCTGCATGTTTCTAAAAACTAAAGTTCTTGTTCAAGTATCACTATTAACTATTCTTAGTTATGCATATGAACTCATTAAGAAAATGTTAAAAATGACATAAAGGTGAATTATTATTATTATTATTATTATTATTATTATTATTATTATTATTATTATTATTATTATTATTATTATTATTATTATTATTCTTCTAATGCTGTTGCTAGGCTGAAAGGTGACAGAGCCTAAAACTAGTTCCCATGTGGGAATACAAATAGATGCAGGCCAAGCCAGCTGTAAAGGGAAAAAGTCAGAAAAATTACAATAAAAGCTGGATCAGCTTCAGCCACTCCCAAATAGGCTGAAGTTGGTCCTGCATTATCAATTATGCCACTACACACCATGAATCAAATTGGTAATGCTTATGGCCTCACTAAGTACTGAAATGTAAAATGTAATGCTGGGATTTCTTTGGAGTAGAGATACAGAATGAAGATTTTTTATTTATCTTTTTTTTTTCTTGCTCAGTAAAAGTTATTGAAGGGAAAGCATCCGCAAGAGCCGTGTCCAGAATTACGGGTGTTATGTCTGTTTATAATATTTTGTGCTTGTATAATGGCCTTTTGAGTTTGCTCTGCGTGTTGTTGCTGCACTGCTGCTCTCCATTCCTCAGCTCTTCTGTGAACAGCTGCCATCCTCTTCATCAACTTCTCTTCTAGGTTTGATCTCAGCTTTTGAATTTTTACCTAAGAAGTTCAGTTCAGAAATGATATCCAAATCCAATACCAGTCATTAGACAACAAACAGGCAATAAGACGTAAAATTTCATGAGTCAATGCATATACAAGTCCCCAAACTAATAAGGTTGTAATAAACGATTTGTTATGACAGAATGTAAGTGCACTGCAAGCGTATTAAAGTAGAGTAGCAAATTATGCTGCCATATTTAATTCAAATTAACTAAAAAACTAGGCTTCCAAGCATGAGATATCCAAATTCAAATAAATATTCCAATTCCCTACAACATGTCCAATGTTAGACCTTCACATGGGTTTGCAAGTAACAACAAAAACCAATGACTTTAACAAATATAAACATATGATGACTTCAAGCTTTTATATTCATTATCTAAGAGTGAATCATATACATAAAAGAATATAGAATAGACGAAGAACACTCCAAAAAAAGGAAACCTAATCAAGAAAATAAAAAAGGCAAGGGGTAAGTGTCTGAGTGTACCGGGTGGCCTCGAGGATGACTAAATCAACAATAAACCTCACAAAAGCTTGTGATCATATCCACATTATATCTTCACTTGTGAGATAATAAATTATGCTTATCTTCAGTCTTCAAAGGGAGAATTACATGGCTTTGCTACATGACTCCACATCAATCCCAAATTATTAGTTTTTAATATCTCAGTCGCCATATTTGACAACACCACTTTCTTAATGATAATCTATACTATTAGTATCTTGTTGTAGCAGTGAAAGCATGGGAGCATATTTTTTCATTATAAAGCAAAAAAGGAGAAAACTAATGCAGAGACAACTCGAGTCAAAAGTAACGACAATTGGCAAAGACAATTGAAATTTAAGTTTACTTGTTTGTGATGCTTGCATTTCCAATTGGAAAGAAACTGTTAATGATTGAAAAAAAGGTAAGAAGAGTACCTCAAGTTTTCTTGATTGAGCTTCTGCTTTTGCACTTTGAAGGTTAACCCAAGCTTGAATTTTTGCTTCTTCTCTTTGATAATTGCAACACAAATTACAATTATTAACAAGTGGCATACTTACTATCCAAAATAATGTTGCAAATCATTGAAAAAACTTATTACCTGAGGCAGCACTTCGTCTTCTCCTTTTCTTCCCAAGCAGCTGCTATTGAATCTAAAACACCCTTCTGGGGCTCAGTGCCTGTTTCAAAATGTCTTAAGCTCTTAGATATATCTTCTTCCTCCTCTTCCCTTGAACTCCAATTCGATGTTACTGAATCATATTGTGTCCGAAGTTGTAGCTTAGCTAAATGACACTCCTGCAACTGGGAAATGTCAGTGGTGCTATTGGTGCTATTCGAATATCCCAAGGCCAATGGTCCTGACCTATTGTCAGGTGTATTGTGCCTTGCAGGTGATGAACTCATGAATGGTGTATGGCATCTAGAAACTGTGGAACTGCCTAGTGGAGTCATCTCTGTCCCAACATCTCTGTGCTGAACCTCATGAATTACTCCTGTGCCCACATCTTTCATGGTTTCGCTGTTGGTGTTTCTGAATAGAAACCCTTCTTTTGATGGCTCTGAGCATCTGAAATTCGGCAAAACTGATTCTACCTCATCCGCAAACTTACCTACATTCAATTAACAAACCTCAAATAAATCTTTCAGAAGAAAATCCATAATCCACTTCCAATGAGGAACACAATTAAGAATAAAACAATGACAGTCTTACATAATATGCATTTAAAGTATCCGAAAGGGGCAAAGTAAACAAAATTGTCATTGCTATCATCTTAATAGTTGCGTTTATTTCATGTTCCTTTTCTGATATTATTATGCAACCTAATTCAGTCCAGTGATATGCATTTTTCCAGCAAGAAAACCCAGTTGGGTTGCTTTTCCAACCAAGGAGCACAATCAAATAGTATATCACAAGTTTAAAACGTTATTAAGCTCTTAAAAGGTGAATGATGAAAGGTCCATGATGAAAAGTGGTAGGAATGAAAAGGACAAGTTCTTGAGGAGTAAAGCCAAAGGTCCAACTAAAGTTGTAGTGAAATATAAAGGCTACCTTTTAGAAGAACATCTGTTGAGACTGAGACCCCATTTAAAGCTGTGGCTGAATTGTGGTGGTCCAAAGACAGAGAACTTTGGAAGCTTGAGACAACCTTTGAGACCTTTTCCTCTATGACCTTATATTTTTCTGAAAAGACCACCCTTTCTTGCTTAAAATTATCAACATGTTTTTGGTTCTTGGAAGATTCTGGTATTGGTATTGGCACTGGTACTGGCTTGATTGGATGAGCAGGAGAGTCATGGCAAGATGTGCTGTTTAGCCATTTCTCTGCATCATCCCACTTTGAAGGAACGTTTTTTCTTGAAAAATTACCAACACTGAAGCTAAAAAAAGGCCTTCCAGGAGTGGAAGGTGATTCTATTCTCCTTTGTGTGACTGAATTGACTCCATCTCTCTTTCTTTGAGCTGAAATGCTATTGTTGTTTACAGCCACAGGAAATGACTTGACAAACTCAGAAGTTTCTTTGAGATTGAGGCTGCAAAGTGGGTCACCAAATGTATCTGCAACTGCAAATGGGTTGCCTTTACTTTTCCCATAGAAGCTCGTGTTACTCTCCATTGGTGATTCCTGAATCACAAGAAAAAACAGAATGTGAGAACCAAATTAGAGACACTAAAAACAAAAACAAACAAAAATGCAGAATGCAGAATGCAGAATGCTTACACCAGTGGAAGGGAATATCGGCTGAGCTTGAAAGAACTTTGGACTTGAGAGATCCATGGCTTTGTGGTTAAATTTGTAATGATGGCTAATTTAAAGCAACAGGGATTCTTTTGTGGGGGGTGCTTGTGTTGTAACTTTATGGACTAGTGGTTGGTTTGTTGCATATAATCACCATTTTGATATGTAAACTTTTTAAAGT
Organism: Zanthoxylum bungeanum; assembly: GCA_019454045.1. NCBI lineage: Eukaryota > Viridiplantae > Streptophyta > Magnoliopsida > Sapindales > Rutaceae > Zanthoxylum > Zanthoxylum bungeanum. Next base: position 33,906 of record SKCR01043349.1, on the reverse strand, counting down.
CATAAGAAAGTGACTGAGTGAGAAGTGAGGAGGCAGTTGAACAGTGATTACTAAACTAGGAAAAGCATTCACTACAAGATTAATAATGGACCAAACCAACATTGAATTATTATTCAACATTGAATTTTTGTTTTTCGTGCCTAAAATAATAAATTCAAAAAATAAACTTTGAATCTGTGTTGCAATTGAGTGCTCTACTACAAGATTGGAAACTTTTTAAGCCCCTTCGGTTTGTTGTGATGCAGAAGCAGGCCTGAGGCCTCTATGTATGAGACTTCTTGGGCCATATATTTATTATTCTTTAATGTCAATTATTATTCTTTAATGTCATTTATTATTCTTTAGCCTAATATTCCCATTCTTCTTTTCTTCTTTGAAGAAAGTTTCAAACCTAATGATGATTGCACCAGAGAGGTTTACATCCTTAAGTTACATTTTTTTAATACATTCTTGGATCTTTCTATATCTGAGGCAAAGCAAAAGGTGTTAATATGTGAGAAGCAATTCTGCTAAAAGGATGATGAGGATTGCTGACTTAAACAGTTAACTTTATTATCTTTAATGAGAGTTGATAATGATTGATAATAAATCCTAAAAATCCAAACATTCTGATTGAACGGATAGAATCGATTAATATCATCATAATATCATATTTAATTTTAATTAATTAAAATTTTAAAAAGTTTGGATAAAATTTATCTTGAAATTAAAAAATCGAATTGACAGTTTGAGCCATTTCGGCTGATTTTTTACCTTCTGATTTTGAAAGTGAATCCAACCAAACAAAAGAGTCATTCAAACAATTAAAGGGGTGGCTTTAATATGAAAGTTTGAATAGACCCACTAACCAATTGTTGAGAGACAAAAGGCGGTATCAAAGAACAAGATAATTTAAGTTTCACCTACATCAACAGGTAGAAGATAAGCAATATGGGGCCAGCTACCCTATTTTTACAAAATATAATGCACTATGATAAGACATTACACATCAATAATTCGATTTTATATCCATTTAAAGTCACTATGAACTTGAAACAAATTCCTCATTATATATTTACCCTCACCTAGCAATTAACTATCCCCCTTCAGAACAAATTTCTTCTTCTTGTTCTTGTTTTTTTGTAGCTGAGATCAATGGCTGTTGCTTGTTTTTCTTCCCCATATATCACTGTCCATGAATCTGCTTTTGTTACAAAGCCTATGATTAAACAGAGTCAATTTGTTACATTCAAGAAAGCAGCTTCACTTAAGCTCAGATCCTCCTTCAAAACCAAGGTCAACATTATTTACTTTTCTCCTCTTGCTGATCATTAATTTCAATCAACATCTTTTGCTTTCATGTTTCTTTATCATTATGGCTAAGGAATCATTACTATTCAACACAACCCAATTGGCTGAAGTTCAGTTCCAAACTTTCTAAGATAGTAAATGATCAAAATAGATGGTGAATTAAAATTTATATGAAGTTTTACATTTCTTGTTGGCTTTAGCAGGCTTTTGAGGACCAGTTTGAAGGTATAATCTGCTATAGAGATGAAAATGGGGAGATGGTTTGTGAAGGATATGATGAGGGCCCTCGTTTTCATCCACGGATTCCTAGAGCAACATTTCATTCAAGGTAGAGTACTTGTCATAAGTAGACCCGGCCGGCGGTTCGGTTCCGGTTCGGAACCGAACCGAACCGGCCGGTAACCGGTTCCACAAGTGTGGAACCGGAACCGAACCGGTTAAATCCGGTTCGGTTCCGGTTCCACACTTAAGTGGAACCGGAACCGAAAACCGAACCGGAACCGAACCTTTCGGTTCCGGTTCGGTTCGGTTCCTTTTTTTTTTTTTTTTGATTAATTTAAATAAAAAAAATGAGATTAAATTTAAAAAAAAATTTTTTTATTACATTGAAGAGCTTGAGCTTAAATTTTTAAATATTTAAGTTGCCTACGTATCCTCCAAGGGTGAGAGGAATCAAAGCTCACGTAGTTCCATTACAAGTTTTAGTCTTTTAGACATATCCCCTTTTGTAAATTATAATTTTACAATTATCAATCATCATTATCGGTTGATCCTTCGGCTCCGGTTCCGCTTGCACTTGTTGCAGAAGCATTATCGAACAAATCTTCACAATCATCGGGGGCATCTTCTTGTTGTCTCAGATCAGCTCGAGTTCAATCATCCACACAAGCTGTTGCTTCTAGAGTGCTTGGATGTAATGAAGATCGCCTAGCTTCCAATATATTACCTCCCAAGCTGAAGGCTTGCTCAACCGCAACGGTGGAAATAGGTGCTGCCAAGATCTCTTTAACAATAATAGATAAAACATGATATATATTTTGATGCCGGTTCCACCATTCAAGGATTTTAAAATTTTTACTGCATAAACTTTCATTAGAAAACTCAAAATTTGTAGATAAATAATTATCTAATTCAGGGTTATTAGTTGTCGTATCCCTAGCTTTTTTATTTCGTTGCAATAACCAACGATCCCCTGCGCTAAGTCTTGTTTGAATTACCGGTTCGCTACTACTAGATTGACCTAATGTTCCTAAGTTATATCTTACAATATAATCATTAAATAACTCAATTAAATCATTTCTTAATTTCGTCATTAATCTAGTAATGTCAATTTCATCTAATATTCCTAAATAACCATAATAAGCTTGTAAAGCACCACTCAAACCTTCTAATTTAAATCTAGGATCAAAAACAGCAGCAATAAGATAAAGTAAAGGAATTTCTCTAAAATAGTTTAATCATTTTACCTTCATAACAGTAATGGCTTCTAACAAAACAATATCATTAGGATCGCTACTGTCAACATGCTCATCGAGAGTGCCAACAATATTTAAACTCTCAAGAAGAAATAAATGTGCTGTAGGATAATAAACGCCGCTAAAAACTAAAGTAGCATCATTAAAAACTTTTAAAATATCTAACAATTTTTCACAAATATCCCATTGACTAGGATAAAGTGTGATATTTTGAACATGTTGAGAAAAAAAACTACATAATGCATCTTTGTATTGAAATGCTTGACATAAAAGAAAATAAGTAGAATTCCAACGTGTTGGAACATCTCTTGAAAATTTAATCGGTTTAATACCATTTATTTTACAAAACTTGGTCCATTCTCTCCTAATTTGAGAATATGACCAAATACAGTTAAGTGCCGTTTTAATTGGATCAAGGAAAGGTGATAATAATTTTAGACCGTCTTGCACACATAAGTTGAGGACATGACATGTACAACGAATATGAAAAAACCGACCCCCTAAATTTGGTTGACATATTTCTTTTAAATCATTGATGGATGCAGTATTTGCAGATGCATTATCAAATCCAATTGTTAAAATTTTTTCTCCTAAACCATATTCATCAAAAATTACCTTCATCATTCTATAAATATTATGTGCAGTATGTTGGTCATCAAAAACTCTAAATGCAATTAGTCGTTTTTGCATGGTAAATGATGCATCAATCCAATGACAAGTCACACCCATGTATGAATGTGTTTGCCAATGATCACTCCAAATATCAGAACATACAGAAATACGACCTTTCATCTCTTTAAATATTTCATTTAAAATAATTTTACCATCTTTGTATAATTTAAAAATATGACGTTTTGTTGTGTTTCGAGTCATTCTACATGCAGAAGGGTTTAAAGCATTATGCACGTAATTAGTAAAATGAAGTTTTTCACCAAAGCTTAAAGAAAGATGTGCCATACAAGTTAATTTCGCAAATTCTTCTCTATTTTTTGCATCAGAATATTTAAATAAATCTAAAGCACTCGTACCTCTACTTGATGATGCGTACCTGGCCATTTGAGTTTGCGTCGTATCAATGCCAAATTCAACCGGATGATGTTTTTCCATGTGCTTGATCATATTGCCATATCCACCTGAAAATTTGTAGATAACCCCACAATAGTTGCAAACTGCTCGTTGTGAATCATCTTCTAGGCGTTCCAAATTAAAATGAATTTTGAAAATATCCGAGGACCGAGCCTTAACTTCTCTTCTCCGTGATTGTGCACTGACACTAGGGCCGCTCTCTTGGGTTGGCATATTTGACATTATGTTCTCAGATGAGCTTGCCATTTTTCGTTTGAGAAATTAGGAAGAAAAATAAGAAAATTGAATAATTGCGAATAAGAGAACTAGAAAATTATAGAAAATGAGAGAGTTGAGAATTTGGTGTGATGAAATAATGAAAAATGAATCCTATTTATAGAATTTTAGAATTTTTTTGATACCAAATATGCCCCTAAATATAACCGTTTTATTACCGTTATTAGGGGTACATTAGTAATTAATATTTTATATAACAAATTTTTTTTTTTTTTTTTATTTTGTTAATTTTTTTTTTTGGCAGGGAGCCGTTTGGCAGGGAGCCAAACGGCTCCCTGCATCCCCCAACAGCACTAGCCGTTGGGGGCCGTAGGGTTCCTGTTGGAACCCTACGGTTCCAACGGGAACCCGACGGTTCCAACCGGAACCGTTCGGTTCCGGTTGGAACCGTCCGAACCGGTGGAACCGTACGGTTCCACCGGTTCGAGTTGGGGTGGAACCCCAACCGAACCGGTCCCATTCCGGTTCGGTTCCGGAACCGAAACCGTAACCGGTTGGAACCGGAACCTTCCGGTTCCAACCGGTTCGGTTCCGGTTCCGAACCGGAACCGTGGCCGGGTCTAGTCATAAGTAGTATGCGAAAATGACACTCAATATATTTAATCTTTAAATTTTTAGAAAATATAAATTTTAGTCTTTGTAATAATGCCATTAATTTTTTTTTATTAATTGGATCACTTTTCATCTAATTTTGAAATAAACTTTTTAACACTATTCGGATGAAAAGTGATTAAAAATTAACCGAAAATATTTAATGACTAGGATTAAAGTTTGTGTTTTTAAAACTATAGCACCTAAGGTGTTTTATCATTTTCCAATATAATATTAAAATAAAAAATTCATTTTTCTACTGATGGAATCTTGTCAAATAAGTGATACTGCAATTTTTCTGGGCCTGAGTTTAGGGATGCTGAGATAATGAATAGTCTTCTGCAAAGATGGCACGAAATTGTTAATGGTGATGGTGAACCCAACAACGCAGGCAAAGATGGTGGTGCTGTGCAAGAAGACATCAATTGGAATGGCTTTAAGAGATTCTTTTAGTCTTTGCTTAAAGCCTTAAACTGCTGAATTTTACAAATGTAATCTTAAATAACAAGAAGCATTCTGTAAATAGACTTCCTTTTAAATATAGACTGTATATGGTGAAGCATAGAAGCACTTCTCTGCTGATATTTTACAGGGCAAACAATCGAGTTCTTTTTAGAGTTTCAACTAAAGATAGTTTCAGTTGAAGCCACATATAATTGGGTGACAGCAAGCAGATGTCTCTTTCATTTAGGAATGATGAATCGAGCTCGACCCAGATTTCGCCAACGTCCGGCCACTTCATGGGACGGCTTGGCAGGACTCAACGAGCCCTTATTATAATTTTATATAAAAATATATTGCATTCAAGTATTATGTTTTTTTTTTTTTTTAAGTAAACATAAAAAATATAAGAATAATAAGTAATTAGATTGGATTTTTTTAAATAAATAAATAAATAATTTTTTATTTTTTTTATCTTCAAGGTCCCACATTCAAGCATTTAGCACTCTTATTTGAGTTTGAGACATCACCGATTTACCCACGCATCCATACCGGGATCCAATGACCCCGGTATGGATGACGTGGGATTTCTCCGTTATTCTAAAAAAAAAAAAAAAAAAGTAACTTCAAACCCAGAAAGGAAGACACCCATCATCCTTCCATAATCATTATCATAATTCAAATCTCAAGCAGCGCTGCCAACCCTTCAATCAAACCCAGAAGCATAAAAATATAACAACAGCATTGTACACAAGGAAAGAAAGAGGAGGTAGAGAGAGAGTTAGCAATGAACATAAAAATCTAATAAATTGAGATATAAGACAAAAATTCACAGAACGTACATGTAAATGTTTATGCTACATACATGAATAAATATGTTGTATAAAAATTCCATGGAGAGGTTATCTAATATTAAACCCCTAAAAGAAATTTATGTGGCTTTACTAGCCTCTATCTTCACATCCTAGCAAATAATAACGAATTTTCTTGTTTTAATAGAAGACATCCAAATGAAATTGCTACCCCCAAAAAAAAAATAAACAAGAGAAAAGAAAAGTAAAAGAATTGCAATATGGGAAATGAATAATATGAACGAAGAAAAAAAAAAAAAAAACTGGGAAGGGAGGGCTGATTACCAAACTACATACTGGAATATACAAGCATTTATACTCGCTGTATTTATCTAACCAGTTCCCATTTGTGTGTTTTCATTGTGTAGTTCAGCCTGCAAATCGCTTGGCACAGTAGATGGAGGGAACCATTGATCTGGGACCATCAAAAAGTAGGTAGTCATTGCTTTCCTGAACCTTTTCTTGTATTGCATTGGTGAAATTACAGTTGGCGATGCATTCTTTGGCCCGCCAAGTATACCCGACGCCTTCACCCATGTTTCAAGGTGCTTATCCCATGTATACTGCCTCATAAAATCAATGATCCCAAGAACTAACTGATGATTCTCTTCGTCCACTCCAACCAGTAATGAATAATCCATTACATCAATTGACTGCAGAGCACAAGTTAAAAGAAAAAACATTAAAGTAAATTGCAGAGAGACTCTTCCACTTCGACCCCACAACAAAGATCGAAAACTTACAGCAAGAAAAGCAGTATCATTCCAGACTGCTCTCTCCAATAAGCGCTTTGCCTTGTTTCCCACAAAAATGGGAGAAGTTGGCATTGCTTCAATCAAATTCTGGTCTAGCAGAACTTTGTTGCTCCCACTAGAATCAGGATTATACCGTGAACGTGAAGATCCTTTAAGATCATAAACCCGTGTCACACTCTTTGAAAACAAAAGATTCTCCATGACCAGAACATCCATCTTTGATTCTTTCCCACCTTTTAGATGTTTTGTTGTAACCTTTCAAACATTAAGCAAAAAATAGGATGAACTAAGTTCCAGAAAATATAATATCTAATGGTGGAAAACATATGGAATTTGTTGTTTGTTAAGAAGCTCAATATAGCACTGGACCTTATATTATTATTTCGAAATCTTTTGAATCACTATATAGCTTTTTTAATCCAGAAGTATTAGCAGACATCATGAATAAGTCCAGAGATGAAATCAAGGCGAAAAAATATGTAGGAGCTTCCAAAGTTCAGTCACTTCTTTTTACACGTCTTTTCTTCCCCATTTCTGACAAAATCTTATTTAGAACATTTACAAAAGCAGCAAACAAGATATTGTTTGAAGTTAGCAACTTAATAAAGTTTCTAATGGGTTGTTACTCAAACAAATAGGTATTCTTCAAATAGCAGACGGGCCAATTCATAACAAAAATTATAAAAGCCAGTAACATTACATCTTTTCAACTGATTACTAGACTTATCAATTTTCTAGTTAATCTAGACGAATATGAAAATTTATCCTACGAAGCATTTAAGGCCGAGAGGATTGGTACCTGATAGATCCCCAGAATCTTTGCCAGGCATGTTGGACTTCCTGTGCTAATTGATTCAGACAAATACTTGAAATATGCAGGGGCAAATTTTATAAACGACTCCAGCTCTGTCTTTGTGACTTGTTTAATGATAAACCGATCATCCAAGGTTTTGGCAAAGAAAACATTACTCTTGCCACCCTGGGCGCCCCACTTCTTACAGCGGCTAAGAGACCTCACATAATCAAGCTCAGATGGACAACATATCTTCCTTAATGCTTGGAACCGGTTTGCATAATAAGATGTTACAGAATATTTCACCTGACTAAGTGGACCATCATCTTTAAAAGACACTTTGGGATGGAAAGCTGTTGTAGATGACAGTGGGTCCAAAATCAGGGAGCTACGAGATCCAGACAAAGATAAAATGCTTTCATCTGTTGAACCGAGACTTCTGTAAAGATCAATAGTTGACTCATCAGCAGACAGGTGTGATTCCAGATTTACTGAATCAGATAAAGAAAATGAAGACAAAACATCTCCGCCCTCTTTAGTTCTTTCCCCTTCATCAACCATCAGTCCAACATGATATACAGGTGAAACTAGAGCATATGCTATAATACTCGTGGGCTCATCATCATAAACAGGAACCACAGTATCATTAACACCCACAGGTAGAAGCAATCTCGCACCCCCTTTCAGTTCTGAATCTCGAAAGGATGAGACATAAACTGGATTGTACTCGCTCATTGTATCAATCTTCTGTGAACTTGCCAAAAAGTTCTTGTTTAGTGAACGGTAGAAGTTTAAGAAGGGCATTTGGAACCAGCCTACTGGCTCTTCAATATTATCAGGGCCCTTGGTGGATAGAGCAGGTGAAAGAGATTGGGAAACCTTAGGCCCAGTCTGGCCTTCCTTGTGATCCTCCAAATCTAATCCTTCTGCCAGAACTGCCACCGTTGAAGAATCTACCAAGGGTGAATCAGAAAGTCCACAAGTACTATTTGCTATGTAATTTTCACCTGTCCAAGCAGCCTCAAGGGTATCTGACAAATTAGCAATTACAGGCACCTGCCCCTCAGACAGGGTCCTGCGTACATTCACCTCGGTTTCCAAAGGAACAGATTGTTCACAAAAGCTCATGCTACCAGAAATATTACCTTGGTCATTATCTAAAAGATTGGAATATTGACCCATGATTGTTAGAAATCCATCTGATAAAGCAGTGCTGCTATCACCTCCTCCTCCTGGATCAGAGCTCTTATCAACTTTTGTATCAGCAAGAAGAGAATCAAGAAAAATTGAGCCAGTTTCAGTCATGGAAGGCACTTTCATCTGACCAACCTTCTCACCACTTGTTGGGAATTTTTCATCTTGTTCTGATATTTCACTGATCAAATCATTGTTTTTTATATGCAAATTTGCAGCATAAACTAGGCGGTTATCCCACATATAAGATTGGAAAAGTAACTGCCTTCGTAATCGATTGATCTCAAGAATGTCAATAACAGGTTGGCCCTTAATCTCTTCCCTGCTCAAAGCTTTTTGGACTGATTCCTAAATCATTGTCAAGAGCAATCAGCAAAAGGTGTTAAAAGTGAAAAATAAAGTATAATCAATTTTCTGCATCAATTATAGACATTTTCAGACTATAGATGTTTGTGGGCAAGTATTTTACAGACTTAAAATTAAAATTTCTTTTGCGGGACAAGGAACATATCTCTAAAGAAAACAGAAGTTTGTGGCAAGCAAAGGTTATTCTGTCTATCACAGTAAAAAAAATATATTCACAAATGAATGAGATAAGAGAAAATAAGTTTATTTATGGCCCAATTAAACCCAATTATAGGTCAGTCAAAACTTAGCATGCTATTTTATGGTCTGCATATATGTAATGGTAATACAGCTAGGCATAAAACATATGTTGCTAGGACAGTAAAATTTAACATCTAGAACTGGCCTCACTTCGAATTCTGCCTTCTCCCTCTGTAACATTCCTTCAAGTTCTACAATTTGGTGTCTTGATTCAGGACCAAATCTTTTGTCCGAAATTGGAATCAGATTCTTGATTACTTCGGAGAATAGAAGCTCTCCCCAGGAAACCACCTGTAAATGATCATACATTAGATCACTCGAATGCAGTGAAGTGAAAAGGGAATGTAAGAAATCAAGTGTGTGATCATTATACCGCAAATGCTTCTTTCTGTATCCACTCTTGGTATTCGTAGTTGAAATCAAGTTTGTGGGGAGGAAGATAGACAGAATGAACATCAATTGATGCATAACGAAAACAAGCAACATTTTTTCCAAATCTGTAAAGGATAAGGCAGTAAGGAACGAGGGAGAAATGATTACATATAAATATTTATTGCAAAAATGAACTATGTCTCTGATTATTCTCTTTCTTAGCAGCTAGGTACCAATAGACATCCTTGTATCCTCACGACAATGCAATAAAGTCTCTACTCAGGTCCCCTAACATTGGCTAACATTTTCCAACCAGCACTCAACATAACCAAAAGGATTAATAACAAATTTCAATTCTAACCAACAATAACACAACATCTAGAATGTGTCATAAGCCAACTGTTTGGATCAAGATGCTGTATAAATTCCGTCTTTCATATTTATACATAGGAGGAACCATCTATTCATATATTACATGTATATAGAAATAATTACCCATAGAAACGAAGACAATCTCTATGTAGAGAGTGGCCACAGCTTGCCACTCTGCTTGCAGCTGCATGGTTTGAAAAACTGAGCTCCAAAAATTTTCCAAAAGATAGGCCCCAAGCAGCATCGGACATTATTACTCTCCGAGTAGCTGGAGGAAAACCATTAATCCGTGGACATTGTAGGCATCTGTGCCACATCCAGATTTTTCCCTCCCTTTCACCTGGCAAGAGTATTTCTGGTAGTTTTTTAACAGATATAGTAAGGGTGCCCTGCCGATGAGTATAACAATGGACATGTGCTTCTGAAGGCATATCACAAGAACGACATCGATAACTCTGACAAAATATAAGGCTTTTCTCAGTTTCTGAATGAATTACCCTAGCTTCTGTAAATTGTGATATATTCATATGTGAGAAAGCGTTAACTTACCTGATCAAATAAGTGGTCCCTCAGAAACCGTCCCAAAGGTTTATCAAAGCTTCCGTAGTATTTGATTCGAAAGAGATGAGACCTTTCACATACAGTTCCTTTCCACACACATCGGGAAGACAAGGAAACCAAAATGCTCTGGTGGTCTGAAGGTGATGGAGGAAACTCTTCTTTCAAAGGTTTTGGCTCCTCAGGATTATTACTATTCTGTTGGGTAGTTGATACCTCTAAACCACCTGTCTGATTCCCAACCACAAAACCATTATTATTCGGGGAACTATTCACAACAATGCCTTGGTCTGAAGCCTCCAAGGGCCCAAAACCATAAAACATATGATGATCATTCTTGGCAGTTGGGCCATTTTTGGCTGCAGAAGTATCTTTGGTCAAAATTTCTATGGAAGCAATTTCATTTTTATCCTTAAACATATGGTGAAAAAGCTCACTGTGGAAAGAATCTGATAAAGGGACAGAGGAGAAAGGAGTAAGTTCCGCGGACTGCAATTTGTGACCATCGGATAAAGAAGGCAGCAGGGGCATTTCCATTTTGACAATAGAACCGTTGCCAGTTGATGAGGCCAGTTCTGAAATTGGGACACTGTGAGATCTCCTGTGATCAGGACTAGGCTGAGGCCCCAGAGATTTTTCATTGGCTGGGACAGTGAAACCAGGCACAGTTGATATAGACCTCTCAATGCTTGATGATTTATCTGGCACCACAATACTTGGAGCGGGCATTGGAAGTTCAGGCAGAGAGGCTCCTTCATCAGCGAGAAAAGATGTCTCTACTGCCAAGTGGTATGCTGCAAAAATCCCATATTGAACCACATGCTTCACTTTCTTCAACTCATCACCATTAGCACCTCTTAGTAAAATCTGAAACAGATAAACAATAGCATTTAATAAAGCATTATTTTCTGTGACAGTTTCTTCAGACCACTCATAAGGTATTCAAGTGATTACTATGGTGAGTCAAAAAGCATAGCAAAAATGCTCGGCATAAATACACACTGTTGGGATGGCTAGGATTATTAGGAATTTCTTGAATCATCCCCAAAAATTTCCAATTAAAATTTCTAGCACAAGGTCTCCAAGAGGTAACAGAGCACCTTGTAGCCATTAGCCACCCGAGGTGGATTTGCATGCAACTATTCTGTTTATGAGCCATATAAGCATCTGTATTAACTTTAAACCTTACCTATTGGGGGAGGAGGGATGGAGTATTGCTTAGAAGGGGTGTTAGTTTGAGGACTTACAGTACACCCGAATGGCTTTGGGCATCCTTCAAAGAACATCAATGTCTTCACCAATTTCTTCCCACCCAGCCCAGCTGAACCAAGATCTTCCAGACACCTCTCCACATGAAACTTGTCACAGTAACCCAGCTTTGGGGAAGAAAGATGATCAATTGAAGGGACTATTTGAGCACCTGTGCAGCAAGCTATCCGCTCTAAAAGTGGCCTCCTGATATTGAGTACAAGTGATATGTTTTTTGCAAGAAGGTATTCCTGTGCAAAACGAGAAACAGATTTCTCTACCAGAAGAATATCTGGGTGGTGCGCATCTATCTTTGCCACTGCCATCTTCAAATGGTCCATTTCCTAGACAAGTATGTAATATTATAAGAACCAAAGAAAGAAGCAAAAAGAAGGAAAGAAAAAGCATATTTGCTCATGCTTATGAAGATAAACCAGTAAGCCACAGATCAAGTAGAGAAAAAGCCGAAAAGCACAACCTGCTGCAACAGAGTATCAAAACTCGACAATAGGTTAGAAACACGCTGGTACTCAAGGGCCCCTCCGAGGATCAACAAGCGAGGTTTCTCCATTTTTGATGCCATACGTCGGTGAGCAACATTTTTCTTACAAACAACTCCCTTGACCACCATACTAGAAGAAAAACAACCAAAATATATATTAGGAAAAGAGGGGCTACAAAAAAATAACATATGAGTCTTCAGTCCACTGTTTAGTCTAATAGGCATATTAAACCTGAAAGAACCAGATAAGAGCAAGGGACTGGAGGTATGACTAGTTAGCTATAACAATTCTGGACACAGACAGTGATGTAAATAGTAGTTTGTAATAGAACTGAAAGTTCAAGTACTTGCTCTTTCAACTTTCTTATATAAGAGAGAGAGAGAGAGAGATTCATGAATATGAGCTTGTCAAAGTTTTCTGAGCAAGAATTTGCTTAATTTGAAATTTTAGTTGTAAATCTCCTAATGTTTTTCCCTTATTAAGGGAAATTCTCCAACTATGGTGTTTGTGAATAAGGCCCCACAGGTGAAAAAACAATTAAAATACAGGTCTAGATCATATGATTAATTTATCAGTTATTTTTGCATAAGAATCTTAGGTTCTTCCATAAGTTATTACAATCAAGCAACTAATCAACAAGGAATTTGGCTTCTAGCAAAATTCTTTACAAAACAGGTGCAAAGCTGGAACATTATATCTCATAACAACATTGATGAGATATCCAGACTGAATACGTCAGAATATGTAATAGAGTGGCAAATTCATATATGCAACAGAATATATACTTTCTACCAATTACCTCTCACAACGATGTCCAGAAGCTATGCATTTTACTTTCACATTACCACAAGGGTCCATCCCTCCACCTTGGCTCATATCTGGCTTTAATAGTGTAGCAGCTTCCCAAGACAAAGATGTGATGATCTCCAACCAGCTTTCTTCATCATCTTCATCTCCAATAGGAAGGTTCTCAACCTGTAATAACTGCGCAACCAAAGCCCTAAAATGTCCGTCAACCACATTCTTCATGGCCTTCTTGTGCTCCTCACTTGACTTATCCTTATTGCGGGACTCCCCGCTCCCAAAACTGCTTGAGGTACGCAAATATCCCCACTCTCCTGTAGCATCACCAACACCATCTTCGTCGTCATCATCAAAAAGACCAGCTTCCCTCTCATCTTCTTCATCTTCTGGTTCAGGGGGGAGCCAGAGAAGTCCATCATTCTCAAAATCCACAGGTCCAACATTGACATTTTCTGCAGCATATAGAGAGGAAGATGCTTCACACTCATCACCAATATCATGCTCATCCTTTTTCCCATGCTGTGAGATCCCTTCCAAGCCCCGAGACTCAAAACTGCTGAGTAGAGGAGAACTGCTTAAACATTTTGTTGCAGTATTATCTTGATCAAGATGAATTCTATGAGATCCTTCATCATTACTCATTTCATCAAACTCAAGTGGACTATAGAAATGCCTTGTTTCAGAATCAGACCGATATACACCATATTCCTCCTCCTCGTCACTCCTGATGCGAAAATGAAGGCAAAAAGAACTGAAGTTAGTAAATAACAATTACAGGATGTAAAGTAACCAAGTTGTGCTCCTTGTACATATTTTGAGATTTCTGAAGATGCACAGAGCAATCCCAGCAACTAGCACAGAGAGCATCAACTTTTCATTCCAAAATGCACAATTAACCATAGAATTTATGCTATCATTGATCTATAAAAGGAGATGTAAACTTTGTAAAAGTTTTGTTGATATTGTGCAAAAATGTAAAGAAAGTTTGGTAAATCATGTCAAGGCTGTATGCATTTACAATGTTCTACAATGAGTAAAAGTAATTAAGAGCAGATGAATATCCAACCTGTTCATTGAAAATCCAAACTGGTTTGGAGATGTTTCACGTTCACCTATGTCAGCAAGAAGGTCATTGCTCCTCCTTGATGCTGCCTCACATTGTCCGTCTGAATTTGTCTCCATCATTGATAATTGATGAGGGCCGACACCGGAATCACATTGAGCTCGTTGATAAGGCCCATCTGAGTATGGCATTGAGCCAGGAGTAAAACTGCTACAATTCGCAGTAACATTAGATTTTGTGCTGACAAAACTTTCCGCTGATGGTGAAGTACTGAAATCAAAGTTGGGAACCAGGGTTCCATTATGAAGAGTAGCTACGCCCAGCTGCCATTGCTTGAAACAATAATTACATACCCGTATTTTCTCCCACTCCTCCCGGGAAGTCTTTGGGTCAACAGATGGGAAAGGAATTGAGTTCGATGTACACTGACTGCAGAAAACTCGACCACAAAGGCGGCAATGATGTCTACGGTTAAAAATTGTGAACTGGGAATCACATTCGTAGCATACCCTACAACTCTGATCAGGCATCCAAAAATCCCTTGATAAATGAGAAGGCTCGGATTTCCAAGGAATCCATGATTTCAGTATACTGATTAGATCAGAGAATGTCTTGTCGGAGGCATCCATTTACAAGCAGTCTCTACTGCCCCATTCATTATTATATGTTCATCCAATACTCTTAACAAACCATATCCTAACAGGCTAACAAAGAACACTTCTTTAAATGATCAACAGCCACCGAAGATCTTTGACACCACTTAGGCAGTTCTAGTTCTCTGCCTCGATTCAAGAAACAAAAAATGACTTCCTATACGACAATTTCTATACCAACTGCAACAAATATACCTCCTTGATAAAATTTATATCCGAACTCATATATAATTCAGCTAGAAAAAACTCCATAAAAATCGTTGAACCAAAAACCAAAATCTCACAAACCTTCTTAAATAAAATGCAGCCCACAATCAAAAACACCAAATTCACAATATCCAGAATCTCAAAACCTAAAAATCTTGTCAACCACTAGAAAAGATAGATCAAAAACCCCATTACATCAGCATCTTTTCTCATAACAGCAACAAAAATAATAATTAAAAAAAAAAACCAACCTCTCCCCTCTGAAGAAACAAACAACAATCTATAATTTGTAGCTGAATACTTGTATGGATGGATGCATATACGTGTATAATTCTCTGATCAATAGTTTACCTGAAAAAGACACAACATAACAGTCAAGATCTTCAGATTAATGCCACGTATGCAACAAAACCGGGATCATATCAAAGAAAGAAACAATAAGGCAGGCGAAGAAAGAATGCAGAAACTCCCTTACCCAGATAGCGATTCTTTAAGAATCAAATCAAAATATGAACTTGATGCTCCCCAAAATGAAAAAAGAAAGACTCCATTTTATTTTATTTTATTTCCAATTGTTTGTGGAAAGAATTTCAATTAAATGCTCATAATTTGTTCTATCATAATGCACCTGCATTTTTTTTCATTTCATTTTAAAAAATTATTATTATATTCACACAAAAATGGAAACACGTTTTTATGATCGGATATAATGGTTTCTTGTTCAATCTCAATATGACTAAAAATGAAGTTTTTTTTTTTTCCTTTTTATTATTGTTATTTGTTTTTGTTTTTTTTGGTTTTTTCTTGTGGCAGAAGATGGTGACTTTTACTAATGTGGGTGCACGATATGATTGGTGGACTCTACTGCAGTATAAAACAAATTTAATTGGCGAAGACGACGCCGTTTCATGACTTTAGAAAATGAACTAAAAGTGCAAAATTTTGTTTTGGTATTGTACCATCTAACAAGGTTTGACTTTGACAAAAAAAAAAAAAAAAACTGTCTACTTTTAGTTTATTATGTTCCCATCAATCAATTTGCTGTCAAAAAACCGCGTTCTCTATCCCATTCTATTTGCTGATTTTAATAAGTGGAAGCAAGATTATTTTCATTTTTTATATTTATTTTTCAAACACCAAGTGACAATTGCGATGATACAGTCAAATTAATTAGATAGTGTTTTTTTTAAAAAACTTGTCAATCCGATCACAGTTTTATTTTTGACATTGATTATAAACTTGCCCAGAAGATTTACAGCTAATTTAGAGGGTTTAATATTTATAAATACATTGATATTATATCCACTCAATTAGATAAATCCATATATGAGTTTGTGTTAATACGGGATTAAGAATCCATAAATAAGTGAGATTCACATGAATCCATATTAAATAAATTTTGATAATTAATTTAATATTCAACATAAATTCAAACACCGAACCTTATCCCATTCTTATATGGTTTCCAACCATGAATACAATGCAAGCATTTAATTTTTATTTTATTTTATATACAATATCAATATTGCATATGAAAGCTTAAAAATGACACATATTACGATTCATTATAAGATTTGTTGGCCAACTAACCTTTACTATATTTTAGTGGCTTACGTACTTATCATAATCTGAAGGTAAAATCTCAATTCAAGGGATGATATGAAATAATAATATTTGCAACTAACCCAAAGTATCCGAGATTTAATTTATACAATAATTAATATCAACTTACAGATCGAATTTCAATGAATATAGTGACAGAATATATATATTAATAATGGAAGCCTTAATTAAAGTTGGCTGATGATGTTTCTACTTCATTTTACCAATACAAAGTTTAATGAATTATTATTTTCTTTTGTGGTACCATGTGACGTTTAATATCTTTTTCATTTTATGTCATTGTTGGTCATATTCCAACCATTTATGGAAATAGGCAGTCTTTTATACACACATATTTTTTTATAAAGGAAGGAAAAATAATAAAGAATAAAATATAAAGCTGTAGGTTTTATCATTATTTTTGAATGAATAAAAATTACAAGGGTTATTCTCTATTTATAGAGAGAGATTATGTTAAAATTATTATCCTCAAATAATTTGTGATAAACTAAAATTGTAAATAAGTGATGGACCATATTGTTTACAACGCTCCCCCTTGGGACCTATCGCTTTAATTTTAGAATAATTATATGACCTAACATTGGCTCATTAAAACCTTACTTGTAAAACTCAGTGAGACAAAACCTAGTCGAAGGAAAAATAATACAATGCGCTTTTATCTAACTGTAGTTCATCATGTCAATGAATACGCTTCCTTTGATTAAATATTTCCCCTCAAAAGATATCATCAAGATAACTTATTAAGTTGACGCATGCCAATACTATGTATAAGCTTCTCCAATGTTGATGTCGGTAAAGCTTTCATAAATAAGTATGCAAAGTTATCAGTGGAACGTATTTGATTGACATCAATTTACTTGCTTTGTTGGAGCTCATTAATATAGAAGAATTTAGGTGAAATGTGTTTGGTTATGTCTCCTTTAATGTACCCTCATCTAATTTGTGCAATACAAGCATTTTTATCTTCATATACCATGGTTGGAATATTTATAGGAGAGCTTAAGTTGCATGTGTTTTGAATACGATGGATAAATTGACCTTAACCATTAACCATATACGTTCTCTGAGTGATTGGAAGATGTAGCAACAAAAGATTGCTTTGTAGATCACCATGAAACTATGGTGTTATTGTAGATAAAGACATATTATGTTTGCGAACGTGCCTTATTAGGGTCAGAGAGGTATCCTGCATTGGTATAATCAACAAGACCTGGATTTTGTGTTAACTCATTTGAATAGAATAATCTCAAGTACTTTGTCTTATGAATTTAACAGAAAATATGGTACTTTTGGACCAAGTATATCTTCATTGTCTTCTTTAGGATGGAATGAATCCTTTCTAGGATCGAGAGATCAGATTACCATGAGAGTACTTAATGGATGGGCATGATGTATGCTGAAACGTTTTAGGATTTTTTTTAAATATATGGAGATTGATGGATAAACACTCTGTTAGTGTTATGCTTGATCTGTAAGTCGAGATGATATTTTATTTTCTCAAGTCTTTCATCTCAAAATTTCTTTTCAAATATTCAGCAATTTTTAAAAGCTCTTCAGGAATTCCAATTAAGTTCATGTCATCGACATTTATTGCGATAATAACAAATCCAAATTTACACTTTCTAATAAATAAGTATGGGTAGATATGATCATTTATATATCCAACTTTCATCAAATATTCATTCAAACGATTGTACCATATGAGTCCGAATTATTTTAATCCGTATAAAGATCATTGTAATTTAATTGAACACAGTTTACGATCATTCGATATATATGCTTAAGGTATTTTCAATCCTTCGGGGATTTTCATGTAAATATTAGCGTCAAGTGACCTATACAAGTATGATGTCACTAGGTCCATAAGAAACATATATAGTAATTTAGAGACTGCCAAATTGATTAAGAGTCGAAACATAATGGTATCTATCAATGGAGAATACATATTCTTATAGTTAATATTAAGTCTCTACGAGGTGTAATGAGATCACTAGAAGCTATCAGAGAGACAAGATTGGTGTGCTACTGAGGTTTTTTTGGAGGTCTCTGTTAAAGAATGAGATGAACCTGGTTGCAACTATCATGTGGAGCTGTTGGGGAGCTCGGAATAAATTTATCTTTCAAAATCCAAAGTCTAAGCCAAACAGATATTGAGATGTATGCACTAGAGCTACATATAATGTAAACGGCTTTATGTGTTTTGAAATAAAATGATGCATTATTCATTTATCAAAGTGTTTGTTTAATTTTCGCATATTATAAATTATCCTGAATACCCTAGATTACTTATGTGCCTTCAGACTTAGTGTATGAGTGTCATACACAAGAGAATTTAAGTCTGAAGTTAGTGATTTTAAATAGTCCATAGAGAGCAAACAAAGCGGGTACTTTGTTTTGTTGGGTTTGGTACTCAGAGCGCCAATTCCCGGTTGTATTTCTTTGAGAATACTATTGTAAAACGTTATTATTTTGAATAATATAAGTAGTTTCTGTAATATAATGTATCTTTTAATATGGTAAAGACGTAATTACCTTATGATGATTAGTCATGATACTGTTGCAAAAGCGTTGCAACTGACATTGAGGTGTATCATGACGTTGTCATTCTCAGACAGTTTTTGGTCAAGGTTTACACTACTTGGTCAGTAAAGTAAACCCGTTAAGATCGGTACATGTTGTATACTGGAATATATGATTCCAATAGTTTCTCAATGAACCATAAGTGTTGAAGACTAGTATAGATGTGTAGGTGTTTATAGCGGATAAACACTGAACGACTCACCGAAGATTCTTAATGAATGGTACACCAATGTCGATATTGGTGTACCGATTTACAAGACATGGTTGGCTTCTAGCAAAGCACCGTGCCTACCCAATTCTCCAGAAATTTCTTATAGGAATATGTGATCTATATCAGGCGTAGTATACGTAGTATTACGTATTACGATCCAATATCAGATGTCACGTGCAAGGCCTGGGGCTGGAATTGTGTCTGCCCCGTACGAAGCACATATCAGTGGTCGTCATAATTTATGGGTGGGTAAATTATGGACACGAAATTAGATTTCGTGACGGATATGCCTGAATCTAGAGAGTCTTACTAATGAAATATACTCGTAGAGCACCATGGCATCATTTTATAAATAATACTGATTATTTATAAAGTCGTTTAAAGGTTAAACGAAAAATAAATGTGTTGGGACCCGATAGTCATTTCTTATTTTTTGTGTATTTTTTGTATTTAATGTTAGATTTTATCAAATACACATTAATTAATTATCAAATTGAGATATTTGACTAATATCATAAATATATATGTATTTGATATTCATTGTAAATATAATACATATATTTAATACATTTATATTTAAATAATTAATTAATTATTTAATTGTTAAATAATTAATTTAATTAAAATATAAATGTATTAAAGTTATGATAATTGTTGAGATGACTTAAAGATGCCTTTCTTGACTTTATGTAATTCATTAAAGAGTTAATGATCACATTTTTGCAAGTTGACAAGTTGGCATTATTAAAACAAATTAAAAATATACCTTGATATTTTATCTTTGTAAAATTCGGCCAAGCTATATAGTCTAAGGGTTAGATATTTTTTTATTAACCAAAAAAAAACACTCATCTAAAACTCCATTGAAAGAAAAACAAAAGAAGCTTGAGGAAGAAGAAGAAAGACAAAAGAAAACTCAAAGAAAGCTTGGAATTTAGTGAGTATTTCCAACTTGCCATTATAGAGAAAAATGTTCCTCTTGTTGTTGGCTTCATCTTGTTATGTTCTCATGTTTTTCTATTCTTTATTCTTTGTGTTTTTGTTTGATGGAAGTTTGATGATAGGGTTATGCATGTATAAAGATCATAGAATGTTACTAATGAGTTAATAAGCATTCTTTTGATAGTTTGAGAAAATAGTTGCCATTCTAGAGTTATTGACTCACTCTTAAATGACCTAGAATTGTTCTATAGTTATTTCATTGTGGTGAGGCTTGATTGGTGTTATAGAAACTTGATTGAAATGTTGGATTTAATTGATTTGGTCTAATTTGGTGAAATTGAAAAATTTGGGTTTAAAACCTTCTCCAAATTTGGGGCTTTTCATTTATGTTGTGTATTTGGATGTGTATACGATGCATATAAAATATTGGGTTGATTGGATTTCATCTTCATGTGTTTTGAACATAAAAAGTGCAAAAGCACAATTTGCCCACCAATTGAGGTGTTAGACAATTATGACCCATAGCGTCACTATTTGTAAAAGACATTGTGGTTTTTGTACAAATTAATTATGTAGCAATGAAATTGCATTTTATCATTTTTTAATTTGATTACTTGAATATATAAATGATAAAAGTCCTTATGATTAGTTCCGGATTATAAGATATGAGACAATATCAATCCAAAAATATTTAATCATTAAATATCCATAGTCGTAGTATTATCGAGACTGGACATCGATAATGCGGAATAGACTAGTATTGCACTTGTGCGTGTTATGGAAGCGTAACATCATAGTTCTCATATATTTAAGTATTGGATACTTATGCAAGTGTGATAGGAGGTTGTGTTTACCGATGGTACGGAAACAGCTTCGCTCTGGATAGACCCCGCAGAATCCCATTGGTAGTATGACTATGTGTCTATGGGAATCCACATCAGGGTAGGTGTATTTGGTCTTAACCTGAGACTTACATCGCTAGTACTTGCGAAAATCAATACGCTTTGGTTTTGGTCGTCCAGGACTTTAACAGGTTCTGTGTACGCCTCTTCTGGGTTTATTGAGAATCGTAGTTTATTGGGTGTGATGTCAAGTAGGAAGTATCACTTCAGTCATATGGAGATGATGATCACGTAGGGATACAGAACGGGTACTCTAAATGGTTGCAACCATCGGGATAATATGACAAGGTCATGATTATTTGATTTAAAGACTCTAGTTGCTTGTAATCCGATATATGCTTCGTACGGGGCAGATACTATTCCACCCCCAGGCCTTGCATGTGACCATCGATACTGGATCGCTATACGCAATACTACGTATACTACGCCTGACAAAGATCGTTTATTCCATTAAGAATATTTCTGGAGAATTGGGTAGGCACGGTGCTTTGCTAGAAGCCAACCATGTCTCGTAAATCGATAAAAACGTAGTACGAGGTACGTACGTGTTCGGATAGTCCGACGATCGGATTTACTACCAACATATCCAGGGATCTCTTGGGTTGCTTCCCGAAGATTCACCGATGACGTATGATTCGAACATAATTAATCTTGGATTAATTACGGAGATATTTTATCTGGGATAAAATACTATTTGAAGAGAGAGAACCATTAATTCGGAATTAATCGATAAAATACTATATTCGATATATTAAATGAAATTAGATTTCGACGCGGAATTAAAATTGGATTTTAATTCGGGCAAACGAATTAATTTAGAATTAATTCACGAGCGACGTGAAAATTAAATTTGATTTAATTACGTCGCAACCGAAAATTCGTTAATTTGGAATTAACGAAACTGAGCCCAGGATGTGTTTGCGAGGCCACTCCGATTTTGAATCAAGTGCGGCCACAAGTCACATCGCTCGTCACATCGCATGTCACTTTAGTGATGGATGTCCATTCACCTTTTTGGTGAGTGACAACTAGTCACTATTCATGATGGAGGTGGTTGTGAGCCTTTAATGCTTTTTTGGCTCCAAAATTTGGTTTGACTTTTTGAAAGCATATACCAAAATTTGGTAAAGCATTTTTCATTATTGTTTTTTAGAAAACAAATACCAAAACAAAGAAAACTCTCTCTCTCTCTCCCATTGCTCAAAAACCGTGAGCTCCATTGAAGGAAAGAAAATTTGTTTTTCTTTCAATCTTGCTAGCACATTCAAGGAATCATCACTAGGTGATAGGGAAACTAATCTAAGAGCTTGGAATCCTTTCAAAGGCTTGGAGCTTGTTCATCATCAACAAAGGACCACCTTGGCCGAATAGATCAAAGATTCTTTGGTGTTCATCTTCTTCAAAATCCATTCAATGTAAGTGTGATTCTGCCTCACTTCTTTGAGTATTCATTCTTTTCAATGCTTAAATATGATCTTGGGACCACATTAGAAACCAACATGAGGCTCTCGGCCTTGGCATGTAATTTTGGGATTTTTTGTTGCAATTTGAATTTCAATGTGTAGGACATGTTAAATTCATAATAATAATGATTTAGAATCATCCAAAATTGTTTTGAACAAGTTAGGACTAAAATGACCAAAATGTAAAATTTTGGGGCAATTCGGTAATTACACAAAAATTTGATTTCTTGTGTAATATTTCATAATTTAATAATTGGATAATTAAATAAATAAGTTTATTTAATTGATCCGAGAAAAATTTTTGAAATCGGAAAATTTTGATTTTCCACTGTTCCAATGCGTTATCGGATTTCCGCCATAAAACCCCTGAAAATGGTATCAGAGCGAGTCTGATTCTAGGCCCCCTAATATGATTAGTGTTGGACAATTATGACCCATAGCGTCACTATTTGTAAAGATCATGGTGTTGTTGTACAAATTAACTATGTGACAAAGGAGATTGCACTCTTATCATTTGTGATTAGATCACCTAGATGTATAAATGATGAGAGGGCCCTATGATTTGTTCCTAGACAGAGAATGATATGAGACAGTATTATTCCACGTAGGATAAATCATTAAATATCCATAGTCAGAGTATTATCGAGATTGGACATCGATAAATACGTAAAAGACTAGTATTACACTTGTGCGTGTTTGTGAGGGCACAACAACATAGTTCTCATATATTTGGGTATAAGATACTCATGCAAGTGTAATAGGAGGTTGTGTTTTATCGACGGTACGGGAAACAACTTCGCTCTGGATAGACCCCTGCGGAATCCCATTGGTAGTATGGCTATGTGTCTATGGGAGTCTGCAATCAGGGTAGGTGTATTTGGTTTTAACTTGAGACTTGCACCGCTAATGCTTACGACAATCAATATACTTTAGTTGAGGTCGTCCAGGGCTTTAACAGGTTCTGTGTACGCCAATGCTGGGTATATTGAGAATCGTAGAGTGTTGGGTGTGATGTTAAGACGGAAGTATCACTCCAGTCATATGGAGATGATGGTCACATAGGATACGGAACTCGTTCTCTTAAATGCTCGAGCTATCAGGATATTATGACAAGGTCATGTATATCCGATTATAGAGACTAGTTACCAGACATCCGATATGTGCTTCGTACGGGGCAGACACAATTCCAGCCCCAGGCCTAGCACGTGAGCATCCGATGCTGGATCGAAATACGTAATACTATGATATACTACGCTTGATACAGATCATTTATTCCTGTAAGGATATTTCCGGAGAATTGGGTAGGCATGACGCTTTGCTAGAAGCCAACCTTGTCTTGTAAATCGGTACAAAAGTTGTACGAGGTACTTACGTGTTCGAATAGTCCGACGACCGAATTTACTGCCAACATATCCAGGGATCTCATGGGTCGCTTCCCGAAGATTCACTGATGATGTATGACTCGCACTTTAATTAATCTGAGATTAATTAGAAGAGAGAGAAAATTAATCTGGGATTAATTGCGAATATATTTTATCTGGGATAAAATATTAATTAAAGAGAGAGAACGATTAATTTGGAATTAATTGATAAAATAATATATTTGATATATTATAAGAAATTGGAGAATTAGTGAACCCGAGCCTGAGATTATTTACGAGCGCATTTGCATTTCGAATTCGAGTGCGGCACGCAAGTCAAATCGAGCGTCAAATCGCAAGTCACATCAAGCGTCAAATCACATGTCACTTTGAGTGATGTGACAATTTGATTGATTGATTTGAGTGATTGATGTGGTAGTTGAAAAGCATTTAATGGACTTTTGCTTTTTTGACTTTTTGATAAATGGAAAATTATTTTTGTGTATTTGTTTTGTTTTTGGAAAATAAAATAAATATATAAACAAAAGGCAATTTCTTTTTTCTCTCACCACACACACGGTTTTCTCTTTTCCCTCCTCTCTCTCACACGGCTTTGAGCCGTTCTTCTTCTTCTTCTTCCATTCTGGTTCTGCCGAATTAAAAAGGAGAAGCAAGAGTTGATTTTGTTGCAAAATCAGAGTGTTAGCACACCTTGAGTCATCCTAAGGTGATAGGGCAGTGAACACATGAGCTTGGAATCATTTTTGGAGCTTGAAGCTTGGAGCTTCAATGAAGGTCATCAATGGCCGATTCTTGGAGGAGCCAAACCAGCCCATGCCATGCAGTCCACGACCAAGAGCAGCCACTGCCGAGCATGACAGAAGAGGCAGTTCGGTTTTGGTCTTCGTCGCATCTCAACCGATCCTTGTGAGTTTTTCCGCACCTCCTATGATTGTATTCATACGTTTTTCATGCTTGTTTGATGATTCTTGGGACCTAATTAGAAACCAACAATTAGTCCATTAAATTCAATGTTTAATCTTGTTGTCTTAGTTTATACATGCTTGTTTTAATCTAATTTGATTAGATTTAGGGTGTATGACACTTTACGGAAAATCCCTAATTAATAAGGTTTAAATGTAATTATGTATTTGATGCATGTTATATGGTCCGTCTTGTCAATACGGTTTATGAATATTTCTCCGTGACTACATCCGAGACCGTGCCTCTGCTGTGAGGGTGTAGCCGATAGATATTTATTTATACCTGATGTATGTCAGATACTAGATAAATCCAAGCGAAAGCTCAATCCTGAACGTGCCCTAGCTGTCAGGGTTACACAAGTAGCTTGAGTTTATCATTGACGAGTTTAACTTTGGTACGTCTCCTTGTGGCCCTGCCTTAGCAGTCACAACGAGAAATGACCAGGACCGGAAACCTAGGAGTCACTATTGAGTGATTGACGAATGAGTTGTCTACCTGATGAATATACATAGGCAAGACCGTGCCTCTACTGTGAGCTGAAATATATTCATGGGATCCACCTTTCACTATTTGTATTTAATTTAATAATTAAATCTTTGTATTCTGTTTGGGGATTACAGTATTGCATGATTTAGTGGGATGGGCATTTTTAGATTAAAAAATCCATGATCTAGTTAATGATTTTATGATATTATATGAAATTGCTTTATGTTCTGCTAACCGTTTTTCGTGATCTATATGATAGATTTGCGATGGCGGCACCATCCACTAATCATTTTGCGCGTATGCTTCATGCAAACAAACTTAAAGGAGCAGAGAATTTCGCTGATTGGGACTTGGATTTGAGGATTTTCCTCGATTCCGAGAAGTTGGGATATGTTCTTGAGGGTCCATTGCCCCTTGCTGTGGTAGAGGACGCAACACCGGAGGAACACCAAGTTTTTCAAGCTTGGAAAGATGATGACTTAAAAGTTAAGTCATATATCTTAAGTTCACTGCCTCCGGGACTCAAGAAACAATACTATGGCATGTTAGATGCGTATAGTATGATGACATGATTAAGACAATCATTTGAGAACCAAGAACAAGTTGTTGTTCACAAGGTCACAATGGAACTGTTCCATGCGCGATTGGATGAGGGGCAAGCTGTTAGACCGCATGTTCTTCAGATGATCGATTTGATCGATCAATTGAGGCAACATAATCTCATTCTGAATGACGTTCTCGGTATGAGTGTCATTCTTGGTTCACTCCCAGCTTCTTATCGCTAGTTCGTAATGTACTTCAACATGAATGAGATTATCTGTACCTACCATGAGCTACATAGGATGTTGCTCACGGTGGAAGAGGACCTCAAGAATGGAGTACCGACTCGCCCTCTGAGACCTACTTCACTTTCTGCTTCTTCCCAGACTTGGTCAAAGGGAAAGAAGAAGAAAGGGAAGAAGAAGAAGGGTTTCGGTCCTTAACAAGAGGCAAAGATAGCAAAGCCCAATAGGGCTTCTGAAGACAAATGCCATCACTGCAGCAAAGTCGGGCACTGGAAAAGTAACTGTCCTGACTACATTGCCCAGCTGAGGAGGGAGAGAGCATCTACATCAGGTACATTTATTTTTCCAGTTATTGATATATCTTTGGCTTGTGAAGCCGTTACATCCAGCTGGATTTTAGATTCTGCTTGTCCCATTCACATTTGCAATTCATTGCAGGTGCTGAAGGAAAGTAGGAAACTGAAGCCTGGAGAGATGCAGTTGCGATTCGGGAGTGGAGACTCTCTGGATGCAGTTGTAGTGGGAGTATGTGAGATCTCATTGCCGAATGAGACACTTTTGTTATATGACTGTCATTTTGTACCAGGATGTGTAGCTAATATTATATCTCTTTTTGTATTATATACCGAAGATTATCGTATTAATATTAAGAACTGGTCTTTGTATTAATATGATAAACATAATATTCAGATCTTTTGTTGTCCAAACCAGCATGGTCATTATACATTGCAAACTTCTAAAGATATTTTAAATACTGGAGTTAATAAACATAGTTTACCTGTTGTTAATAATATTGAACTTTGGCATATGAGGCTAGGTCATATAAGCGTTAAACGCCTTACCCAATTGGTTAGGAATGGTTTGATACCAGATCTCACCATTGAACCCTATCCAACTTGTGAATCGTGTATTCATAGTAAGATGACCAAAGCCCCATTTTCTGGTGTTGGACACCGCGCCACTAACTTAATGGAACTCGTACATTTTGATGTATGTGGTCCACTAAGTCAGATTGCTCACAGTGGTTATTCGTACTTCGTTACTTTTACCGATGATTTGTCACGGTTTGGTTATGTCTATTTGATGCGACATAAATCGGAAACCTTTGAAAAGTTCAAAGAATTCTGAAATGAAGTAGAAAAACAATCTGGTCAATATATTAAATGCCTTCAATCTGATCGAGGCAGCGAATATATGAGTGGTGAGTTCATGGATTATATGAAAGAGAATGTGATTCTCGCTCAATACACTCCTCCAGGTACTCCACAACAGAATGAAGTGTCTAAGATGAGAAATCAAACTTTATTGGATATGGTCTGATCAATATTGAGTTTCACATATTTGCCCTATTACTTATGGGGCTACTCTCTTTTAACAGCTGCATATTTTTTGAATAAGATTCCTTCAAAAGCTGTTTCTATGACACTGTATGAGATATGGTACGGTATGAGACCAAATCTTAGTTACATTTAGGTTTAGGGTTGTCTTGCCTATGTTAAGGTGACTCAGCAAGATAAGGTTTCACCTCGAGGGCAAAAGTTTAGGTTTGTCGGATATCCTTCGAATACAAGGGGATATCTGTTCTATGATACCGAGCATCGAAATGTGTTCGTAGCTCGCTTCGTAAAATTTCTAGAAGTAGAATTTTTGTTAGAAGGTGGTAATCATAGAC
The DNA here is from genome assembly GCA_019454045.1 of Zanthoxylum bungeanum. Classification (NCBI taxonomy): domain Eukaryota; kingdom Viridiplantae; phylum Streptophyta; class Magnoliopsida; order Sapindales; family Rutaceae; genus Zanthoxylum; species Zanthoxylum bungeanum. Next base: position 5,759 of record SKCR01043349.1, on the reverse strand, counting down.
ATGTTGAACTTGATGAAGTCCAACCTGAAAACAACTAACCAACGGAGGAACCTGAAGTTCAAGTAAATGAAGGACCTTCAACACACACACTCAGTAGGTCACAAAGGGTATCTAGACCTCCTGAACGCTTGTATTTGATACAAGAAAAGAGTCTGGATGTTCTCTTAGTTGAAGAGACAGATCCTTTTACCTATAGAGAATCGATGTTGGACATCGACTCCGTGAAATGGCAAAGTGCCATAAAATCCAAGATAGACTCAATGCATGAGAATCAAGTTTGGGACTTGGTTCTGCTTCCCGAAGGTATTATTCCTATCGGTTGTAAATGGGTTTACAAAAGGAAGCGAGGGCCTGACGGTAAGGTTGAAACTTACAAGGCCCGACTGGTTGCAAAAGGTTACACGCAGCGACCTGGCGTCGACTACGATGAAACTTTTTCACCAGTAGCCATGCTTAAGTCTATTATGATTTTTCTTTCTATAACTGCATATCTGACCGGTGCGAAATCACACGCGTAATACGCAAGCGCACGTATCGTTCAAGTAGTATAAAAAGTATCGATCCCACGAGGACTTAAAACCTAAGCTATTAATTTTTATAAGGCCAAATGATTACTAGTATCTAACAGATTGATTGATTGATTGGGTGATGACTTTAAATTTAAAAACAAGTGAATAAAATTGCGCAAAAGTAGGTTGAGGAAAATTCAAATTTATAAAACTATCCAGGGTTGTGATTTCTTCCAATATCATTTTAAAGATGAAGTGGTTATTTAATGTTTGTGTAATATATCAGTTTACTAACCTGGAACACGAAATTATGCAAAAGCCTCTGTTGATGGTCAGATGAAAATAGCCAGTTTAACCCAATTGAACCATATGTCTATGTCAACCAAATTACCTGGATTCATTAAGTTTAAGTTCCAATTATGGCTACCCCCGCCCGACAGGTATATGTCTATCCTGTAAGGAAATCTATTAAAGGGTTATCTATCATCAAGGAAGATCTTGGGCTACTAATTCTAAGGCTGAAACCTAAAATTCCTTTGTCAAGTTTATTTTAGATTTACCAGATCAATCTTATTAATGGCCAGTTAACAAGAGACATTAAGTTTAAGACTTAATAAGTAAACCTTTAAATTACCCAAACTATAAAATAACCCCTTATAAACCGGTGATATTAAAATTCATCACAACCCCAGATAACTAACTTAGCTTCGACACATATCTAAGGCTAGTAAAAACTTAAAAATAAATGACATAAAGTAAAATGTTGAAATGTAAATGCGGTAAAGTAAATACTGAAAAGTAAAATTACAATAAAATAAAATACTAGGGTTAAATGATCTACTTTTACCACTACTATTTTAGATATCTCCCTTAATATAATATATTAACTTGTGATAACATTACCAACCAGCCATATAGGCGGTAACCTGATTAAGTCAAATTAAGTCCGACTTGCCATAAAGGCGGTATCAATATTTGTCCATAAACCAACCATATAGGCGGTGAATTACCAACCGACTAACCAGGCGGTATCCATGCTTAGTCAGATTAAAACCAGTTTATAATTGATTACGAATCGACCAATATAGCGGTATCCTTGTTAATTCAAATTTTAAATAGTGAATATATTATAATTAAGGGAGATTAATCTAAATAGTAGTAATAAAAGTTTTACCTTTCACCCTAGCAGGGGAAGTTACCTCCTCATAGCTGAATAGTAAAAACTAAAAAAGTAAAGAAAGTAAATTATTATTACAGAAAGTAACTGAAATTTAAGGAAAACTAGATACAAACTCCTTATTTACATCAGAGAATTCAGAGAGGAAGGTACATATAAAATCAGAAGAATGAGCTGAATTTATAGGCCTCGGTGGTGGTGACACATCGCGACGTGCAGCTTGGGTCGCGACGCGCGTGATTGGCAACGTGGAACGCGGAGAGCTCGACACATGGCAATGGATAAAGTGATAAGGTGACACGTGGCAGAGGCTGCTGGGAGCTGAATGATTGAGCTGACGTGGCAATGACTTGGTGACACGTGGCGATGGTGATTGTCGGCACTGTAGGATTGTGACACGTGGCGCACTATGATTGGCTGATGATGACGTGGCGGTGAAGTGGCAAAGTTGACTCGGTTTTCTGCTGACATGGCGATGATGTGACTGAAACGTGGGGTGACACATGACGACATATGGCGATGGCGATTGTCAGCACCATAGGATGATGACACGTGGCACGTCGTACGTTAGCAGATGGGCTGTGATTTTGACATGTGGCACGGTGCACGTTAGCAAAGTCAAACTTCTCAGATTCTGACACATGTCTCCGGCGTATGTTAGCATGGAGCGGCGCACGTTAGGCGTCGCGATGCCAAAGGATTGTGCGTCGCGACGCGTAAAATGACGATTTAGCCCTTTTTGTCCTTTTTCACTATTTTAGCCCTAAATCACCCCCAGAATATCCTGAAACTTTATTTATCTACAAAATAACATAAAACACATCAAAATATTCACAAAAATTAAGAATCTATTCAAAATATTAGGTCAAATGAGTGGGAAATAGTGATACATTTACCACTCATCACACCCCAAAACCTAACATTTTACTAGTCCTCGAGCAAAACATAAAATCATAAAAATAAAATTAAGCTAAGCCACTTTCGTAGGGATCACGGTTGCATTTAGCGTATGCAACAAGCCTTTAAACCCCTAGGTGTCCCTAGTGGATGAGTTGTAGTCTCGTGAGGGTTTACAGCAATGATACCCACAAACATTTTACAAAAGTAAAAAGATAGTAAAACTAATGCACACAAAAGCAAAAAGACAAGAGAAAAGAGAATAAGAAGTTAGTGACTAATCAGGTGAAACTTCTACTCCAAGTTACTAGTTGTTTTCTTTCTTTCTAAATTACCGAATAAGTAAATTCTCCGATTATATTTACTATTCTCCATATACACAGCCAACAAAATATTAATCAACTCATTTTTGCCAACAACAGTCACAAGTGAAGTTGATAAGAGAGTAATATTTTTGTCATAAAGTTTTATCAGAATTCACACATTTTTGTAGCAATAGAATAATTTTTCTGATTTTTCTCTTCTTTTTGAATTTTTTTTTTATTTATATACAATATCTTCCATTTATGTAGCGAGCTTTGGGCCAGTGACTCCCAAACCAGTTTGCTTTAGGGCAATAGGTGTTAAAACGCCCCTACAGACTTAATTACTCAGACTTCAGATATATATATTTTTGTAGCATCTTTCGATCCATGTAGCGAGTGTTGGGCCAGTGAATCTCAAACCAGTTTGCTCTAGAGAACTAGGTGTTAAAACACCCTTACAGACTTAATAACTCAGATCTCAGATGTTTTTTTTTTTGTTTTTTTTTTACTTCATCACTTCTCATAGATGCTTCCTCCAAGTAAACTAGAGCACTGAATATTACGAACTTTTCAATTATAGCTCATGTCCGTATGTTACCATGCATGTTGATAATACCTGCCCACTGAGCATATGAAGATCCATTTTAGTCAATTTTATGGAGAATTCACTAATTAAATAATTCAAAAGGAAATAAAAAAAAATAACTTGTTCCGAAATAGGTTTGAGATACGTCTCAGGAGTGGAAACTCCTTACAAAGCTATCTCTTACCAATTTCATCTGATTAATCAAATTAAAAACACAAAAACACAAAATATTTTTTTGTAAAATTCTTCAATTTTTTTTGTATTTTTCGAAAAATTTTGGACTAAGAATAAAAACAAAATACAAACAAGATACTAATCAACTATTCCCCACCCCCAAACCTAAAAGAGACATTGTCCCCAATGTCTTAAAAAGTAGAAGCTGAGTTTAGAAGATAATACCTGGTTAGCTGAAATTCTACATCTAAATGGGAAATTTAAAGGTTAAGATCCAAATTTATCCGACGCTTCTTACCACGATCATTATCAGACCATTTTATCTTGGAAATGATAGGGTCAATTAAATCATGGGCAGTTCTGGCAGTGAAGATGAGTTCTTTTAAAGGTTTTGACACGAACCTATTTCTCCGGGCATCATCAAGAAATATACAAAGAAAATCATAAAATCCATCTACGTTGAACAATCCAATTGGTTTCTGGTGTATGTTCAAGTTCGCCCAAGATAGTACTGTAAAAATCTCATCCAACGTGCCCAAACCACCTGGAAAAGCAATAAAAGCATCAGCACGGTTAATCATTTCCACCAGTCGTTCAGACATACCTGGCATGATCAGTTCTTCTTCGTTTGATGATCCTATAAGATCCGCTTATGCCAAGGGTTTTGGGATGATTCCCAGAACTTGACTGCCTCCATCTTGTACAGCCTTTGAAACTATCCCCATTAGTCCAAGACTGCCTCCGCCATATACTAGGTGCATATTCTTTTCAGCTATGACTCATCCCAATTCCTGTGCTGCTGCTACGTATTGTGGCTTAGTACCAACACTAGTACCGCAAAACACACAGATGTTTTCAACTCGTCTTCTTGAAGTGGCTTCCATTTTTATCTGGATGCCTTCAAAAGTGCAATGATGAATTGAATTTATAACACCTGAAAATGGTGAGTAAAAATAATAGCACTAGTACCTGCCAAATGACAATTATTAGTTAAATAGTAAAACAAATCATGATAGTCAAAAAGGTCTGGATCCTGTCGGAGAAAATAAAAGAAAACAACAAAACAAATCACAATTATTAGGAAAAGACAAAGAGATATAATATGTACAAGAAACATAGCGGCTTGATTGACGTCTATGCGTCAGAGACAAGCTTCCCATCCAATTTTCTTATAAATTGGCAAACAGGGCCTTTTTGAGTCAGATTCCCGAGACTTAACTGTTTTATTTCCTTTTGGAATTGTGTATATAACACGCGAATTTCGTGATACATATATCCACTGGGATGCGTCTCAAGAGTTTTAGATATGTCATCCAAAGACTCCTTACTCAAGCCATCCCTAATGAAATTAATCTTATCTTTGCGGTTATCAGACACCATTCCTAAAGAACGACAACGAGTATCACAAAACATACGAGCACATTTATAACAAACACACATTCTTTTAGCTCTTCTCTTTTTAACATATTTGCTTCTTCCTAAACCAGACAGATGTGAAATAAAAGAGTAAGAAGACTCACTTGCCAATCGGACCCGTGCTTCAATAATCCAACGAATGTCAGTTGGAATACCTTTGATCATCAGTAGTCTCATCCGTTCCAAGCGAGCTTTGTAGACTTTCATCAGAGATTTTTGAGAGAGAGAATGAAATTGCTTGTGAAGATTTGCGAGAACTTATTCCATCGTGAAATGACTTTACCTGCAAAAATTAAACACACAAAAATAAATCACACCAGATCACAATATATACACAAATTGCATGGGTTGCCTCCATGCGAGCGCTAAGTTTAACGTCGTCAACTAGACGTGACCTCTTGAATGTTAGGCTGGATCTGAAAGTGTGACACTTTCTTTTTGTCGCTCAAATGATTCTCCCTAGTAGTGCTTGACACGCTGACTGTTAACCTTGAATGTTTCATTGGTGTTGGGATCCCGTAACTCAATGGCTCCATATGGTAAAACCTGAGTGATCACAAAAGGACCTGACCACCTTGATTTCAACTTTCCATGGAAAAGTTTTAATCTTGAATTGTACAACAACACCTACTGTCTTGGTTCCAATTGTCTGCGCACTATTTTTCGGTCATACCATTTCTTGGTCTTTTATTTAT
>SKCR01043348.1:0-76326 GCA_019454045.1 Zanthoxylum bungeanum | reverse complement strand
TGGTGTACGTAGAACCGGTTAAAGCCTGTACCACCAAGACCAAAGTCTATCGATTATCGTAAGTATTAGCGATGTAAGTCTCAGGTTAAGACTATACACACCTACCTTGATTTCGGCCTCCCATAGACACATAGTCATAATACCAATGGGATTCCGAGGGGTCTATCCAGAGCGAAGCTGTTTCCCGTACCATCGGTGAAACACGACCTCCTATCGCACTTGCATAAGTATCCAATACTTATATATATGAGAACTATGCCGTTGTGCCCTCACAACGCACACAAGTGCAATACTAGCCTATTCTGCATTATCGATCTCCAGTCTCGATAATACTCCGGCTAGGGATATTTAATGATTAATCCTTCGGGGACCGATACTGTCTCATATCATTCTCAGTCCAGGAACTAATCATAGGGACCTCTCTTCATTTATATATCTATGGTGATCCAATCACAAATGATGAGAGTGCAATTTCCTTGTCACATAGTTAATTTGCTACAACAACACAATGATCTGTGCAAATAGTGACGCTATGGGTCATTTTGTCCAACAGACCGACCTCATGAAGGACCGAACATATGGCGAGATATGCTCAAGATGATGACACCCTATTCCAGTGGATAAGATAAAACGAACTATCCTACTTTCACCAGGAAATGGATTCAGAATACAACAAGGAATAAAGAATGAGAAAGCAACGGTGGACTAGGAATCCTCACAAGAGGAGAAGACTAAGATCAATTAGGATTTCCTATACAAATAGGAGTCTGATTTCTGTACTATTATAAATTGGAGGGAAGAGTATGTGTAAGGGGCATCAAAAAAAAAAGATCAAAAAATTAGTGATCAGAATCATCAAGCTCTGACTTGTAAACACAAAAGATCTGAGAAGTGTTTTTGAGTAATAAAAGTACCATCCTGTTTGTGTCCGTGGACGTAGGTCGGATCCAAATCCACCGAACCACGTTAAATCTCTTTGTCTATTGGTGTGTTTATCTGTCTCTCGCTAAATTTGCTTTTGGTCCCCCATAACCAAACAAATTCACTATTGAAGGAGGATTACCTCGGAAGTGATATTCCTATATTACCCTGAGACCAAAATCCACCGTCAACACATAGTATATTACGTCTGATACAGATTGTATATATTCCATGTTGAATATATTTTTGGAGAATTGGGTAGGCACGGTGCTTTGCTAGAAGCCAACCATGTCTTGTAAATTGGTAAGAACATGGTACGCAGTACGTGTTGGAAAATTATGACCCATAGCATCACTGTTTGTAAAAGACATGGTGTTCTTTGTACAAATTAACTATGTGACAAAAGAAATTGCTCTTTTATCATTTTGTAATTGGATTACTTGGATATATAAATGATAAAAGTCCATATGATTAGTACCAGATTAATAAGATATGAGACAGTATTAATCAATAAAAGGTTTAATAATTAAATATCCCTAGTCGTAGTATTATCGAGACTGGACATCGATAATGCGGAATAGGCTAGTATTACACTTGTGCGTGTTATGGAAGCTTAACGACATAGTTATCATATATTTAAGTATTGGATACTTATGCAAGTGTGATAGGAGGTTCTGTTAGCCGTTGGACCGGGAACATCTTTGCTCTAGATAGACCCATCAGAGTCTCATTGGTAGTATGACTATGTGTCTATGGGAATCCAAATTAGGGTAGGTGTATATGGTCTTATCCTGAGACTTGCATCGCTAATACTTGCAACAATCAGTATACTTTGGCTTTGGTCGTCTGGAGCTTTAACAGGTTCTGTGTACGCCTCTTCTGGGTATACTGAGAATCATATTGTATTGGGTGTGATGTCAATATGGAAGTATCATTTCAGTCATATGGAGATGATGATCACGCAGAGATATAGAACTGATACTCTTAAATGCTGCAGCTATCGGGATAGTATGACTGGGTCATGATTATCCGATTACAGATACTAGTTCCTAGTGATCCGATATATGCTTCGTATGAGGCAAACACAATTCCAGCCATAGGCCTAGCATGTGACATCCGATACTGGATCTTAATACGCATTACATTGTATACTACGCCTGATACAGATTATATATATTCCATGTTGAATATATTTCTGGAGAATTGGGAAGGCACGGTGCTTTGCTAGAAGCCATTCATGTCTTGTAAATTGGTAAGAACGTGGTACCGGGTACGCACGTGTTTGGATAGTCCAATAACCGTATTTACTGGCAACATATCCAGGGATCTCTTGGGTCGCTTCCCAAATATTCACCGATGAAATTTGACTCAAACAGAATTAATTTGGGATTAATTATGAGAGAGAAAATTAATCTGGGATTAATTACGGCTAGAATTTTATCTGGGATTAAATTCATCTAGAAAAGAGAGCGCGATTAATTTGGAATTAATCGGTAAAATAAATTTAATAGTTAAATTGGATTTTACTATTTAATTTATTTTTTTGGGCTAAAATAATATATTGGATATATTAATTAAAATTGGATTTCAACACGGAATAAAAATTGGGTTTTAATTCAAGTGAACAACTTAATTTGGAATTAATTCGCAAGCGACTTCCGTAATAATTTTAATGGGTATTATTATTTAATTAAATTAGATTTAATTACTTATCGATGGAAAATTCATTTAGTCAGATTAAACGAACCGGGCCCAAAGAGTGTAGTGTAAGCTAACTTGAATTTTGAATTCAAAGTGGTGGGACCCACTAACTTACATCAACATGTCACATGTGTGATGGAAGTTCTTGGTTGCATTTAATGCAATTTTACACACATCTAAAGTTTCTTGGACAAGCTTTGTAACATAACACATTTTGACTTTTGGAAAGTGAAAAAACACTTCATCTCTCTTCTCCTCTCCAATGGCTTGCTCCCTGTGGAAGGGAAAATTTTCTTTCAAATTTTGATGAAAGCTGGCACTTTGGGAGTCAAACAAGGTGATAGGGAAACTCACCTTTGAGTTTGGAATTCAATTCAAAGGCTTGGAGCTTCCATTACAACAAAGAAAGTTTTGAAACTTCTCATCCAATCAATGTAAGTTTTCCGCAACTTACTCGTTAAATTCACACTAGAATCATGTTTAGGATCTTTGGCATGTCTTAGAGACACTAACAGGACGCACGTGTCAGATAGTGCGATAACCGTATTTACTGCCAACATATCCAGGGATCTCTTGGGTCGCTTCCCAAAGATTCACCGATGACATTTGACTCGAACAGAATTAATCTAAGATTAATTATGAGAGAGAAAATTAATTTGGGATTAATTACGACAAGAATTTTATATGGGATTAAATTCGTCAAGAATAGAGAACGCGATTAATTTGGAATTAATCGGCAAAGTAAATTTAATAGTTAAATTGGATTTTACTATTTAATTTATTTAATGGGGCTAAAATAATATATCGGATATATTAATTGAAATTGGATTTCAATGCGGAATTAAAATTGGAATTTTATTCAAGCGAAAGAATTAATTTAGAATTAATTCGTAAGCGACTTTCGTAATAATTTTACTGGGTATTATTATTTAATTAAATTAGATTTAATTACAGAGCAACTGAAATTCGTTTAGTCGGATTAAACGAACCAGGCCCAAAGTGTGTTGTGTAAGCCAACTTGAATTTAGAATTCATAAATGGGTGGGACCCACAACTTACATCACAAGTCACTATTTGTGATGGAAGTAGTTGGCTACTTTAAAAAGGCATCTTTTTGGTCAAAACACACACATTTTTTACAAGTGAGGAACTATTCACTATCTCTCTCATTTTCTTCTCTCATGGCTGAATATTGCAACTCTTGGAGGGCAATTTTTACTTCAATTTTTTGTTCTTGCCAGCACATAAGGAGTCAAAGAAAGGTGATAGGGAAACTCACCCAAGAGTTTGGAACTCAAAAAGAGGGTTTGGAGCTTCTACAACAAAGAAAAATTCTTGAACTTCATCCGATCATTGTAAGTTTTTCCGCATAAATCTTGTTTAGGATCCTTGGGCATGTCTAGGACACTAACAATGGTATCAATAGCCACCTAAACTTGATTTCAAAATCTAGGTTTTATTGACTTTAATTTGAGAATTTTTGCTTGGAGCTTGATTTACCTAATTGATTGTTTGGTTGTGTTAGTATGATAATGAATTGGTGTTAGACAATTATGACCCATAGCGTCACTATTTGCAAAAGACATTGTGGTTTTTTTATACAAATTAACTATGTAGCAATGGAAATTGCATTTTATCATTTTGTAATTTGACTACTTAAATATATAAATGATAAAAGTGCTTATGATTAGTTCCGGATTTATAAGATATGAGACAGTATCAATCAATAACGGTTTAATCACTAAATATCCCTAGTCGTAGTATTATCGAGAATGGACATCGATAATGCGGAATAGACTAGTATTGCACTTATGCATGTTATGGAAGCGTAACATCATAGTTCTCATATATTTAAGTATTGAATACTTATGCAAGTGTGATAGGAGGTTGTGTTTACCGATTGTACGGAAATACCTTCGCTCTGGATAGACCCTGCGGAATCACATTGGTAGTATGACTATGTTTCTATGGGAATCCGCATCAGGGTAGGTGTATTTGGTCTTAACCTAAGACTTACATCGCTAGTACTTGCGACAATCAATACGCTTTGGTTTTGGTTGTCCAGGACTTTAACAAGTTCTGTGTACGTCTCTTCTGGGTTTATTGAGAATCGTAGTGTATTGGGTGTGATGTCAAGACGAAAGTATCACTTCAGTCATATGGAGATGATGATCACGCAGGGATACAGAACTGGTACTCTAATTTGTTGCAACCATCGGGATAATATGACATGGTCATGATTATCCAATTAAAGAGACTAGTTGCTTGTAATCCGATATATGTTCCGTACGGGGCAGACACTATTCCAGCCTCAGCATTGCATGTGACATCCGATACTAGATCGTAATACACAATACTACATATACTACGCCTGACATAGATTTTATATTCCTTTAAGAATATTTCTAGAGAATTGGGTAGGCACGGTGCTTTGCTAGAAGCCAACCATTTCTCGTAAATCGATAAAAACGTAGTACGAGGTACGTAAGTGTTCGGATAGTCCGACGACCAGATTTACTGCCAACATATCCAGGGATCTCATGGGTCGCTTCCTGAAGATTCACCGATGACGTATGATTCGAATATAATTAATCTAGGATTAATATGGATAGATTTTATCTAGGATAAAATACTATTTGAAGAGAGAGAACGATTAATTTGGAATTAATCGATAAAATAATATATTCGATATATTAAACGAAATTAAATTTCGACGTGAAATTAAAATTGGATTTTAATTCGGGCAAACGAATTAATTTAGAATTAATTCGCGAGCGATGTGAATAGTAATTTTGCTAGGCATAATTATTTAATTAAATTTGATTTAATTACGTCGCAACGGAAAGTTCGTTAATTTGGACTTAGCGAACCCGAGCCCCAGAGTGTTTGCGGGCCCACTCAGATTTTGAATTCAAGTGGGGCCCACATGTCACATCACAAGTCAAATCACTTGTCACTTTAATTAACTTCATGGTGATGGGTTTTAGTGGGTTAGTGAAGACTTGTTTTACACTCCAAGTTGGTGAGATATTTGACATATACCAAATATTGATTTTGGTATATCTAATTTTGTTTTTTTGAAATACAAAATAAGTCAACACAACTTCATAACATTCTCTCTCTCTCACGGTTTAGGAAGCCTTTTCTCTCTCCCTCTCCATTTCTCTCATTGCCGAGAGTTACAAGGAATATTTGGAATTTTTGTAGCAAAAATTTCACAAGCTAGCACTTACAATGAATCATCTAAGGTGATAGGGAAACCAACCTTTGAGGTTGGAATCACCATTAAGCTTGTAGCTTGGATTTCTACTTCAAAGAGGAAGCTTGGAGACTTCTCAAAGGAGAAAAAAATTTTGTGTTCAACACCTCCAAAATCCGATCAAAGTAAGTTTAATTCCACTATTCTTCTTTGAGTATTCACTTGATTTCATTGCTTAAAATGATCTTGGGACACTTTAGAAACCTAACAATGGTATCAGAGCCTATTTGAGCATGAAATTTGATTAGGGTTTTATATACTAAAATTTGGGTAAATTTTTATTTGAGCATGATTTAAACCAAATTGTTTTTTGAGTATGCTTGTATATGGATAACTTGGAGTTATATGTGATCAAATTGATGAAAACTAATTGGATTATTTTTCCCCCAATTTGGGTATGTTGGCCGAATGGTGATATAAACCCTAGGTCATGGTATTTTTTGTTTTTGATCATTGGATGAGTTTAAAGACTTGGGATAAATTGATTTATGATTTAATTGGATTGAAATCGAAATCGGTTTTAAAAAAATCCCTAAATGTCGTGAACCTAATAGCATGGAAATGAGATGATTTTGTAACAATAATGTTGGACATGTATTGATTATGAATAAGCATGATTAATTGATTAGATTAGTATTTTGGAAATGTTAATTTAAATAGTTAATCATGGCTAAGCATTTTAATTAATTAAATTATGAAATTTGGAATTTTAGATTTGATTAATTGGGCTTAATTTAGAATTGGGCTTAAATGTTGTATTTGGGCCTAATGGGCTTGGTTGGGCCAAGTTGGTTTAGGTCAATTGGATTGGATCCAATTGAGCCTAAACCATTCCATTAAGTCCAAATATAACTAATGGGTCTTTTATGTTTAATTGGGCCTAATGGTCCGAAATTGGTTTCTTAGCAATAGGGTGATTCCTTAATTGGGCTTTGGTATTTGGGTTTGACCCATATTGACCAAAGTCCATGCCTTAAGAAATTAATTGAAAGCCCATTGGACTTTAATTAAATGACATTGGATGTTAATTGGGCTTTGAGACCCATTTAGATTAGATTTGGAATCTAAGTCTTAAAGACGCACTTAAAAGTGTAGTTATTTAATTTAGAATTAAATATGGAATTAGTATTGAATACAAACTAAATTAGATTTAAATTGTAGTTCGATATAATTCAAGAATTCGTACTTTGAGTACTTATTCTTAAAAGAGTTGGACTCGTGCAAATCAAATCGTTGTTTGAACATTGGATGATCACTTTATTCAAAGATTAATTAATTGGATTAGATTGATTGAATAACATGCTTTGTGGATACATACGGATGTGTTGAATGAATAATGTATATCGGATGGATATTAGAAGGGAAAGGGCTTTTGGAAATTGTTGTAAATTTAGAATTAATTAAATTGGATCTGCGTGTCCAGCTTTTGTTGGAAATCTAATAACCATGTCCCAAGATCAAAATCAAGCAAGATATATATAAGAATGAATTAGATTGAAGTAATGGCGGAAACAATACTCACAAAAACCAAATGTGGATGCAATGGATGAAGCAAAAATGCTCATTTGTGCAGTGAGGAATTCGGCCAAGCAGTAAGGAGAAGCTCCAAGCTTAAATTTGATCCTTCCAAGCTCTAAGATGAGTTTCCCATATCACCTTGTATGATCCCTTGATGTTGCTAGCCAAACTTGTGTGTTAGAGTTCCAAACAACACACCTTCTTCTTGTCTTGCCACAAAACAAATGAAGAACTTTTGAGAGAGTTTTTGTCTACTGGTTTCGGTAATGAGAGGGAGAGAAGATATGATTTTTGTCTCTCAAAAATCAATTTATATTTATGTTATAATTATATTAAATAATAATATAAATATAACACAAACCATGCAAAGACTTAGAGTGTCTAACACTCAATTTCCATGCATTATCTTTGAGTGCTTTGTACACTATCTTCATGCATTGCATCTTGATTAAAAAATACAAATAATGACAAGTGTCATGTGGGCCCCACACGTTTCCAAATGAAAGTGGGCCCACTTGCACTCACGCGTTCGGGTTCGATATTTCCGAAATATCGAGCTTACGTCGCGACGTTAATTAAATCGAATTTAAATAAATAATTGCGCCTAGCGAAATTATTATTTACGTCGCTAACGAATTAATTCTAAATTAATTCGTTTGCCCGAATTAAAATCTAATTTCAATTTCGCGTCGAAATCGAATTCCGTTTATTATATCGAATATAATAATTTTACGATTAATTCTAAATTAATCGTTCTCTCTCTTTATACAGTACTTTATCCAAGATAAAGTCTCTCCGTAATTAATCCAAGATTAATCGAGTTTGAATCATACGTCATCGGTGAATCTTCGGGAAGCGACCCAAGAGACCTCTAGATATGTTGGCAGTAAATCCGGTTGTCGAACTATCCGAACACGTACGTACCAAGTACTACGTTTTTACCGATTCACAAGACAAGGTTAGCCTCTAGCAAAACGCCATGCCTACCCAATTCTCTAGAATATTCTTACTGGAATATTAGATCTATAAAAGGCGTAGTATACCGTAGTATAGTGTATATCGAACCAGTATCGGATGATCACATGCTAGGGCTGGGGCTGGATAAGTGTCTGCCCCGTCCGAAACACATATCGGATGTCAAGCAACCAGTCTCTTTGAATCGGATAATCCTGACCTAGTCATATTATCCCGATGGTTGCAACCATTTATAGAGTACTAGTTCTGAATCCCTCGCGATCATCATCTCCATATGTCTGAAGTGATACTTCCATCTTGACATCACATCCAATACACTACGATTCTCGATAAACCCAGAAGATGTACACAGAACCCGTTAAAGCCCTGGACCATCAAAACTAAAGTTTACCGATCGTCGTAAGTACTAGCGATGCAAGTCTCAGGTTAAGATCATATGCACCTACCCTGAAGCGGACTCCCATAGACACGCAGACATACTACCAATGGGACTCCGCGGGGTCTATCCAGAGCGAAGCTGTTTTCCGTACTATCGGTAAAACACAACCTCCTACCGCACTTGCATAAGTATCCAATACTTAAATATATGAGAACTATGCCGTTGTGCCCTCACAACATGCACAAGTGCAGTACTAGTCTATTCCGCATTATCGATGTCCAATCTCGATAATACTACTACGACTAGGGATATTTAATGATTAAACCTTTATGGATTGATACTGTCTCATATCATCACAATCCGGAACTAATCATAGGGACTTTTACCATTTATATATCAAGTAAATAAATTACAAAACGGTAAAAGGCAATTTCATTACTACATAGTTAATTTTGTACAATAATACAATATCATTTACAAAATAGTGACGCTATGGGACATTACTGTCTAACAATCTCCCACTTGGCCTATAGCCAGTCACTCAAGCATCTAATACCTGAACTATGTACATGTCGCTCAAACTTTTCCCGAGGAATAGCCTTCGTCAGCGATCTGCAATATTATCCTCTGATGCGATCTTCTCGATCTTCACATCGCCACGATGTATGATCTCTCGAATCAGATGGAATCGTCGAAGAACATGTTTGGATCGTTGATGAGACCTTGGTTCCTTAGCCTGTGCTATAGCCCCGCTATTGTCACAATACAATGGAACGGGCTCAGCTGCTAACGGAACTACTCCTAATCCAATTAGGAATTTACGGATCCAAACTGCCTCTTTTGCTGCTTCAGCTGCTGCAATGTACTCCGCTTCAGTTGTTGAATCGGCAACAGTATCTTGCTTGGAAGATTTCCAGCTCACTGCTCGCGTTATTCAAGCAAAATATGTACCCGTACCCGGTTGCGACTTAAAGTCGTCTCTGTCGGTTTGGAAACTTGCATCAGTATACCCAGATACCTCAAGTTCTCCATCTCCATAGATTAAGAAAACATCCTTAGTTCTCTTAAGATACCTAAGGATACTCTTAACCGCCATCCAATGATCCTGTCCTGGATCGGCCTGATATCGACTACACATGCTCAAAGCATAGGACACATCAGGTCGTGTACATATCATGGCATACATGATCGATCCGACTGCCGAGGCGAACGGAGTCCGACTCATGTTGTCTCTCTCATCTTGTGTTTTGGACACATGTCCCTAGATAGATAGACGCCATGTGATGTTGGCAACAGTCCCCTCTTGGACTGATCCATGTTGAATCTCTTCAACACTTTATCAATATATGTACTCTGGGAGAGTCCAAGTAGCTTTCTAGATCTATCCCGGTAGATCTTTATTCCTAGAATAAAAGCTGCTTCTCCCAGATCTTTCATGGAGAATTTCAATGAAAGCCAAGCTTTCACCGACGTTAACATGGGAATGTCATTGCCTATAAGCAATACATCGTCGACATAAAGGACAATAAAAGTCAGTGCACTCCCACTAACCTTCTTATATACACAAGGATCATCTACGTTTTGAATGAAATCATATTCTTTTATGACCTCATCAAAACGTTGGTTCCATGACCTCGATGCTTGCTTCAGTCCATAAATGGACCGATTTAACTTACAAACCTTGTTTGCAAGTCTTGGTGCGATAAAACCGTCAGGTTGTTGCATATAAACATCCTCCAACAGGTTTCCGTTAAGGAAAGCGGTTTTAAACGTCCATCTGCCATATTTCGTAATCGTAATATGCAGCTATCGCAAGCATTATCCGAATGGATTTAATCATGGCAACGGGTGAGAAAGTTTCGTCATAATCAACTCCAAGTTGTTGACGATACCCCTTCGCTACAAGCCTAGCTTTGTACGTTTGAACGTTGCCATCCATGTCTGTCTTCTTCTTGAAGACCCATTTGCATCCAATAGGCTTTACGCCTTCTGGTGCATCAACCAGTGTCCAAACTTGGTTGGTATACATGGAATCCATTTCGGCCTTCATGGCCTCTTGCCATAAAGTGGATTCGATACCTTGTATCGCTTCCTCATACGTAGCCGGTTCAGTATCCTCAATAAGATTAATATCTACATGAGGTGAGATCAGGAATCCATACCTCTCAGGTATTACCCTGACTCTCTCCGACCTACGTGGTCCTTGTGTAATTGAAGATTGTGGTTCAGTCTCATCCTGGATGGACTGTTCATGTTCCGTTCTAGATTCAATGCCAGGAACAGTATCACTACGACTTTCATCGAGTTCTACTTTCCTCCCTCTACACTGCACTGCATTTAGGAATTCCTTCTCAAGGAAAACTGCATGTAGAGCAACAAATACTTTGTTCTCTTTTGGGTTATAGAAGTAATATCCTTTGGTTCCTTAGGATATCCAACAAATAGGCATTTATCTGATTTGGGTTCAAGTTTGGTACCTTCCAAACGTTTGACGTATGCCCAGCAACCCCAAATCTTCAGGAATGAGAAACCTGGTTTCTTTCCTGTCCATATCTCATACGGAGTCTGTTCAACAGACTTTGACGGAACCCTATTCAAAATAAGAATTGCACTTTCTAATGCATGTCCCCAGAAGGATATAGGTAGCTCAGTGCGACTCATCATCGACCTTACCATGTCAAGCAAGGTACGTTTCTCCGTTCAGACACACCATTTAATTGTGGTGTTCCAGGAGGAGTCCATTGTGAAAGAATACCATATTCTTTCAAGTAATCTTGAAACTCATTACTTAAGTATTCGCCACCACGGTCCGACCGTAATGTTTTTATACTCTTGCCTGTTTGTTTTTCAACTTCGTGTCGAAACTCTTTGAATTTCTCAAAAGTTTCCGACTTGTGCATCATTAGATACACATAACCATAACGTGATGCATCATCCGTAAAGGTTACGAAGTATCGATATCCACCTCTAGCCTGGCTAGACATGGGCCCACAAACGTCACTATGAACGAGGGCTAACAGTTCAGTGGCGCGTTCACCTTTACCACTAAAAGGTGATTTAGGCATTTTGCCTAATAAACAAGATTCGCAGACGTCATATGAATTTGGATCAAATCCGTCCAAGTACCCACTCTTCGAAAGTGTGGATATGCGAGTCTTGTTGATGTGTCCCAGACGACAATGCCACAAATAAGTTTCTTCTTTTGGATTACTCATTTTGAGCCTTTTGTTTGTTATTTTACATTTTGGAGATTCATTTATATTCAAAATATAAAGACCATTATTTGCATCAGCACTGCAAATTTCTGCATCATTCATATATAAATAACACCTGGTGTTTTTAAATACAAAAGTGTACCCCACTGGGTTAACAAAGATACAGAAATAATATTCTTAGTTAAACTAGGAACAAAATAACAGTTCAAAAGTTTAAGTACATGCCCCGAGGGCAGTTCCAAAACAAAAGTGCCTACGGCCAAAACAGCAACAGAAGTTCCATTTCCAACTCGTAGATCAATCTCCCCCGAAGCCAGTCTCCTGCTATCATGCAGATCCTGCACATCAGTACAAATATGAGAACCACAGCCAGAATCAAAAATCCAATTTTTTATTAAGACTTGAAGTAGTCATATTTATCTCAATAACAAACATACCTGAGGCCGGTGCCTTGCCCGCCTGTATGTCCTCCTTATGTCCCTTGTTCATGCGGCAGTCACGCTTCCAGTGACCTTTCTTGCCGCATTTCAGGCAAACATCTTGAGACTTGTCCCTTGGCTTCCCAGAAGCCTTTGTTGACTTGGCCTTGCCTTTGTTCTTATGCTTCTTTCTTCTTAACACCCCCAGTTGCCTTGAGCCCAGCTTTCGGCGTTTGAGATGTTGTTGCAAAGTGCGCCTCGCGCTTGTTGCCTTTCAGAAGTTCTTTCTCTGACTCCTTGAGAATTGACAACAACTCTCCAAGAGTGTCATCCGAATTCATCAGTTTGTAGTTGATGACAATCTGTTTCCAAGTATCGGGTAGTGACTGTAGAAGTACATCTATAGCCAGCTCAGACTCCAAGACTATACCCATACAAGCCAGTTCATCAATATCGGCTATCATTTGAGTCCCATGGACCTCAACAGAACTACCATCAGTCATACGGGTGCGAAAGATCTCTTCACCAACTCGTACCTCGCCATCCGCTTATTAGTGCGGTGAAGATCTTGCAATCTTGCCATCATATTATAAGGATCCAAGTCCCTATTTTGGCGACGAAAGTGTTGAGTCATTGAAGCAAGCATAATCGACTGAGCCGTGTCACAATCATCACTGTGAGTTTTCCATAACTCCAGCTCAAGTGGCTCAGTGGGCATAGGCCCGAGAGGTCTCTGAATCGTATACAGTATCCTCTCCGCCCCAAGGACTATCCTTAGGTTCATTTCCCAATCAGCAAAGTTTGTCCCCTTAAAGACATTGTCACCCATGATAATGTCACGGACATTTACCTTGCTAGCCATCTTAACTACGATAGTCCAACTATCTAGTTAACGATAAAATGGGTACAGTCAAACTGTTACATAAAAAAATAACATTTTATTAGTCCAACTAATGTTTAAAAATTGACGAAATAAATTTTGTAAGCGCGTAAAGCTAAGTATCTGAATGAAATTGCAAACTCAATACTAGCCTCCCACTATTTTCTACAAGTCTCTAACCCTCTGTTGAGTACTCGGGAAATCCAATTTCCTAGTGGGCTAGGATCCCGTTAAATAACACACAACCTTGACTTTGGCCAACAAGTTGTATGATATTTAACTAGGTAGATCTCGAAGATCAATTGGATCCCATCCAATTCCTAGATCCGGTAGGTGGACATCCAAGTCCGAAACATATATATCTAATACATACGTCAATGTATCCAATACATTTTCCTAACCATTTCCTCTGAATCAACTAAGCCTTGGCTTTGGCACAACAAACCTAATGATTCCAGTTAAGCGGGACCCATTGACAAGGAAAGTTTCGTAATCAATGTCGATGGACAAGAAGTGATCTTGACTTTGGCCAACAAATCACAACTTGTGACTGCTTTGTTGGTCTCAATCGACAAAAAACCGAAATCATACACTCTTAAGCATGTCTTCTAAAACATCATAAAGTGCATTAAAGTAGTAATAAGTGATATACGGATGGATATATAAACAACTTGTTCCTAGAACAAATCACTCCCTTTCCTCTCCCCGCTAGCACTATTCTACTTCTACCCAATTACATAATACAATAAGAGAAACCTCATTTACATTGAGGGGAATTAGGTGAGAAGAGAATACATAGAGATAAAGAGATAAGGCTGGACACGCAGGTCCAATTTATAAATTCCAAATTTACAATAATTTCTAAAATTACCCTTCCCTTCTAATATCCATCCGATATGCACTATTCATACACACATCCACATTCATTCATTCATTCAAGGCATGTTATACAACCAATCAAATCCAATTAATTAGTCTTTAATTAGGTGACAATACAATGTTCAAACAATTGTTTGCATTTGCGCGAGTCCAACTCGTTTTGAGAATAAATACATATGTATGAATTCACGAATTATATCGAACTACTCGTTAAATCCAATTTAAGTCGTATTCAATACTAATCCTATTATTTAATTCTAAATTAAATATATACACTTTTATTGTGCTTTTATAACTTAGATTCCAAATCTAGTTCTATTGGGTCTCAAAGCCCAACTAACATCTAATGTCCGTTTAATTAAAGTCCGATGGGCTTTCTATTGATTTCATTAGGCTTGGGCCTTGGTCAATGTGGGTCAAACCCAATTTCCAAGCCCAATAAGGAATCACCCTCATTTGCCATAAAACCAATATCAAGCCCATAAGGCCCAATTAAACATAAAAGCCCATTTATTACATTTGGACTTAAATGGTGTGATTTAGGCCCATTTTGGATCCAATCCAAATGGTCCAAATCTACTTGGCCCAACCAAGCCCATTTATGACCAAATATAATAGTTTTAGGCCCAATTCCAATTTAAGCCCAATTAACTAAATTTTAAAATTCCAAATTTTATACTTAATTAATTAAAGTGTATGTTCATGATTAATCCTTTAAATCAATATTCCAAAATATCAAATTAATCTATTAATCATATTTTTATCTTAAATACATGTCCAACATTATTTAATCAAAAAATCAAGTCCCTAATCATCATCAAGCATTCGGCCAAGGTGATTAATATGGTTCCGATTTCGTTTTCAATCCAATCAAGTCACAAATGATCATCTCCATATTATTTCAAGTCATCCAATGTCTTAAAATTAAAAATCATCTAGTCCTCATGCTTGCATGTATTCGGCCAAGCCACTTTGGGGTTGGAAAAATTAATCCAATTTATTTTCCATGAAATTGATGATGTATAATCCATTTAACATACATCTAAGCATATTTAATCAAGCAAACTCATCAAATCATGCTTCAAACAATTTTCCCCAAATAACATCCTAATATATTTGCATGCATTTTTAGGCTCAATGATACCATTGTTGGAAATCTAATAACCATGTCCCAAGATCAAAACAAGCAAGATATATATAAGAATGAACTAGATTGAAGTAATGGCGGAAACAATACTCACAAAAACCAAATGTGGATGCAATGGATGAAGCAAAATGCTCCTTTGTGCAGAGGAATCGGCCAAGCAGTAAGAGAAGCTCCAAGCTTGAATTTGATCCTTCCAAGCTCTAAGATGAGTTTCCCATATCACCTTGTATGATCCCTTGATGTTGCTAGCCAAAGATGTGTGTTTAGAGTTCCAAACAAACACACTCTTCTTGTCTTGCCACAAAACAAATGAAGAATTGGGAGAGAGTTTTGTCACAGTTTCGGTAATTGAGAGAGAGGAAGATATGATTTTTGTCTCAAAAATCAATTTATATTTATGTTATAATTATATTAAATAATAATATAAATATAACACAAACCATGCAAACTTAGAGTGTCTAACACTCAATTTCCATGCATTATCTTTGAGTGCTTTGTACACTATCTTCATGCATTGCATCTTGATTAAAAATACAAATAATGACAAGTGTCATGTGGGCCCCACACGTTTCCAAATGAAAGTGGGCCCACGTGCACTCACGCGTTCGGGTTCGATATTTCCGAAATATCGAGCTTACGTCGCGACGTTAATTAAATCGAATTTAAATAAATAATTGCGCCTAGCGAAATTATTATTTACGTCGCTAACGAATTAATTCTAAATTAATTCGTTTGCCCGAATTAAAATCTAATTTCAATTTCGCGTCGAAATCGAATTCCGTTTATTATATCGAATATAATAATTTTACGATTAATTCTAAATTAATCGTTCTCTCTCTCTTTTACAGTACTTTATCCAAGATAAAGTCTCTCCGTAATTAATCCAAGATTAATCGAGTTTGAATCATACGTCATCGGTGAATCTTCGGGAAGCGACCCAAGAGACCTCTAGATATGTTGGCAGTAAATCCGGTTGTCGAACTATCCGAACACGTACGTACCAAGTACTACGTTTTTACCGATTTACAAGACAAGGTTAGCCTCTAGCAAAACGCCATGCCTACCCAATTCTCTAGAAATATTCTTACTGGAATATTAGATCTATAACAGGCGTAGTATACCGTAGTATAGTGTATATCGAACCAGTATCGGATGATCACATGCTAGGGCTGGGGCTGGATAAGTGTCTGCCCCGTCCGAAACACACATATCGGATGTCAAGCAACCAGTCTCTTTGAATCGGATAATCCTGACCTAGTCATATTATCCCGATGGTTGCAACCATTATAGAGTACTAGTTCTGAATCCCTCGCGATCATCATCTCCATATGTCTGAAGTGATACTTCCATCTTGACATCACATCCAATACACTACGATTCTCGATAAACCCAGAAGAGATGTACACAGAACCCGTTAAAGCCCTGGACCACCAAAACTAAAGTTTACCGATTGTCGTAAGTACTAGCGATGCAAGTCTCAGGTTAAGATCATATGCACCTACCCTGAAGCGGACTCCCATAGACACGCAGACATACCCAATGGGATTCCGCGGGGTCTATCCAGAGCGAAGCTGTTTTCCGTACCATCGGTAAAACACAACCTCCTACCGCACTTGCATAAGTATCCATACTTAAATATATGAGA
The DNA here is from genome assembly GCA_019454045.1 of Zanthoxylum bungeanum. Taxonomy (NCBI): domain Eukaryota; kingdom Viridiplantae; phylum Streptophyta; class Magnoliopsida; order Sapindales; family Rutaceae; genus Zanthoxylum; species Zanthoxylum bungeanum. The sequence goes on along the minus strand of SKCR01043348.1, from coordinate 59,388 downwards.
ACTATGCCGTTGTGCCCTCACAACATGCACAAGTGCAGTACTAGTCTATTCCGCATTATCGATGTCCAATCTCGATAATACTACGACTAGGGATATTTAATGATTAAACCTTTATGGATTGATACTGTCTCATATCATCACAATCCGGAACTAATCATAGGGACTTTTACCATTTATATATCAAAGTAAATAAATTACAAAACGGTAAAAGGCAATTTCATTACTACATAGTTAATTTTGTACAATAATACAATATCATTTACAAAATAGTGACGCTATGGGACATTACTGTCTAACAGCTTTACTCTCGATTCGTTGTAATTCTCTTCTCACCTCACCTAAATTCCCCTCATGTTAATAGGTTCTTTAATTGTATTAATGTAATTGGGTAGAGTTAAGATAGTGCTAGCCGGGGGAGAGGAAATGGAGTGATATTGTTCTAGGAACAATCTGGGACTATCCATCCGCATACATTCATTATAATTATTTACCTCTGTCGCCATTATTATTCTTTTAGAATAGGCATGCTTATGATGAGACCTACCAAGATAATAAAATTTGGATACCCATTGTTTACTAAGCGAAAAATCCCTCAAAATATTTTAAGGTCGTTTGTCCTTCCATTGATTGTTCTTACTCAAGATCCAAAATTGCACACATGGTTGTTGGCCAGTCAAGACCTTTGTCCATCGCGCGATGTGTTTGAATCATGAAGGCTTTGTTTCCATATCCCCCCATAAGTCTTGTCCAAGTGTGAATTTGTTGGCCCATTCAAGGTCACTCTTGTCCATCGACATCGATTACGAAGCTTTCCAAAGTCAATGGTGTTCCGCTTAACTGGAATCACTTAAGCTGTTTGTGGCCAAAGCCAGGCTTAGTTGATTCAGGGAAAAAGGTTAGGAAAATATATTGGTGAATCTATAGCCATTATATTGTATATATGTTTCGGACTTTGGAGGTCCACCTACCGGATCTAGGAATTGGATGAGATCCAATTGTCATGAGATCTACCTAGTTAAATATCATACAGCTTTTGGCCAAAGTCAAGGTTGTTGGTGTTATTTAACGGGATCTTAGACAACTAGGAAACAGGTTTCCCGAGTACTCAACAGAGGGTTAGAGGCTCGCCGAAAATAGTGGAGGCTAGTATTGAATTTGCATTCGTTCAAATACTTAGCTTTACGCGCTTCAATGTTATTTTCGTCAATTATTTTTCTTAGTTGGACTAATATATTATTATTTTTCTTGTAACAGTTAGATTGATGTACCCATACATCATTAATCGAATAGTTGGACTATTGCGGTTAAGATGACAGGAAGTTAAGCATTAGAGATATTGTCATGGGCATAATGTCTTTAATGGCACAAAACTTCAAGACTGGGATATGATCTCAGAATTGTTCTAGGATCCGAGAAGTTACTCTACACTATAGAGAGACCTCTTGGGCCTAAGCCTTGACCTGATTAGTTGCTTAAGCTAGAGCTTTGAAGACTCATAGCGATGACAACGCGACTGCTCAATCGGTAATGCTTGCCGCTATGACTCCGCAATTACGTCTTCAAAACAATGGATTGGATCCTATGATGAGATGGTGAAGTTGCATGATCTTCACCGATCTAATCTTAGATCGCAAAGATATGAGTTGCAGAAGAAGCTCTTCCACGCTCAAATGTCAGAGGGTACGTCTGTTGCGTACCATGTGTCATAGATGATTGCTGACATTGAGCAACTCAGACAAATGGGCATCGTCTTCGAGGCTGAGACTTCAATAGATTTGATCCTACAGTCTCTCCCCGACATTTGGAGTGGGTTTATCATGAACTACAACATGTTGAACCAATACCAAACTCTTGGAGAGTTGATGTCCACACTGCGCGAAGCAGAAAAATAGCTCCTTAAGGGCAAGAAGCGCGAGGCGCACTTCGCTTCAACATCTCAGACTCTGAGGGCTTGGCCCAAGGCGACTGGAGGTGTAAAGAAGAAGAAGAAGAAGAAGAAAGGCAAGGCCAAATCGTCAAAACCTTCTGGGAAGGGTAAGGACAAATCCCAAGATATATGTCTGCAGTGCGGGAAGCGGGGTCACTGGAAGCGTGATTGCCGTGAGTACAAGGCACACATGAAGGAAATCAAAGCGGGCAAGGCACCGGCTTCAGGAATGTTTGTTATATAAATAAACATGTCTACTACTAGTTTTAAAAATTGGATTTTTGATTCTTATTGTGGTACTCATATATGTACTGATGTGCAGGATCTCATATTAGCAGGAGACTGGCCTCAGGAGAGATTGACCTCCGCATTGGAAATGGGACACGAGTCACCGTTTTGGCCATTGGCACTTTTGTTTTGGAACTGCCCTCGGGGCATGTACGTAAAATTACAGACTGTTATTATGTACCTAGTTTGACTAGGAATATTATTTCTGTATCTATATTAGCCCAATGTGGGTATACTTTTGTATTTAGAAACCCTGGGTGTTTTATGTATAAAAATGATATGAAAATTTGCACTGCTGATGTAAATAATGGTCTTTATATTTTGAATATAAATCAATCTCAAACATATAATGTAACAAACAAAAGGCTTAAAGTAAGTAACAAAGATGAAACTTATATGTGACATTGTCGTCTGGGACACATAAACAAGACACGTATATCCACACTTTCGAAGAGTGGGTACTTGGACGGATTTGATCCAAATTCATATGAAGTCTGCGAATCTTGTTTATTAGGCAAGATGCCTAAATCACCTTTTAACGGTAAAGGTGCACCTGCCACCGAACTATTAGCCCTCATTCATAGTGACATATGTGGGCCCATGTCTAGCCAGGCTAGAGGTGGATATGAATACTTCGTAACCTTTACGGATGATGCATCGCGTTATGGTTATGTGTATCTTATGAGACATAAGTCGGAAACCTTTGAGAAATTCAAAGAGTTTCGACACGAAGTAGAAAAACAGACCGGAAAAAGTATTAAGACATTACGGTCGGACCGTGGTGGCGAATACTTAAGCAATGAATTTCTTGATTACTTGAAAGAATATGGTATTCTTTCACAGTGGACTCCTCCTGGAACACCGCAATTAAACGGTGTGTTCGAACGGAGAAACCGAACTTTGTTAGACATGGTAAGGTCTATGATGAGTCGCACGGAGCTACCTATTTCCTTATGGGGATATGCATTGAACAGTGCAATACTTATTTTGAATAAGGTTCTGTCAAAGTCTGTTCAACAGACTCCGTATGAAACATGGACAGGAAAGAAATCGGGTTTCTCATTCTGAAGATTTGAGGTTGCTGGGCTTACGTCAAACGTTTGGAAGGTACCAAACTAGAACCCAAATCGGATAAATGTCTATTTGTAGGATATCCTAGGGATACCAAAGGATATTACTTCTAGCACCCACAAGAGAACAAAGTATTTGTTGCTCTACATGCGGTTTTCCTTGAGAATGAATTCCTAAATACAGTGATAAGTGGGAGGAAAGTAGAACTCGATGAAAATTGGAGTGATACTGTTCCTGGTACAGAATCCTTAACGGAACAAGAACAGTTCATCAGGGATGAAACTGTACCATAATCTTCGAATACACAAGGACCGCGTAGGTCGGAGAGAGTCAAAAAACAACCTGAGAGGTATGGGTTTCTGATCTCACCTCATGTGGATATTAATCTTATTGAGGAAGATGAGCCGGCTACGTATGAGGAAGCGATACAAGGTATCTACTCCAGATTATGGCAAGATGCCATGAATTTCGAAATGGATTCCATGTACACCAACCAAGTTTGGACACTGGTTGATGCACCAGAAGGCGTAAAGCCTATTGGTTGTAAATGGTCTTCAAGAGGAAGACCGGCATGGGTGGAAACATACAAACGTACAAAACTAGGCTTGTAGCGAAAGGGTATCGTCAACGACATGGTGTCGATTACGATGAAACCTTTTCACCAGTTGCCCTGATTTAATCCATTCGGATTATGCTTATATTGCTGCATATTTCGATTACGAGATATGGCAGATGGACGTCAAAACTGCTTTCCTTAACGGAAACCTTTTGGAGGATGTTTATATGCAACAGCCTGACGGTTTTGTCGTACCAAGACTTGTAAACAAGGTTTGTTAGTTAAATCGATCCATTTATGGATTGAATTAAGCATCGCGTTCTTGGAACCAGCGTTTTGATGAGATCATAAAAGAATATGATTTCGTTCAAAACGAGGATGATCCTTGTGTATATAAGAAGGTTAGTGGGAGCGCACTAACATTCATTATCCTTTGCGTTGATAATGTATTGCTTATTGGCAATGACATTCCCATGTTAACGTCGGTAAAAGCTTGGCTTTCATTAAAATTCTCCATGAAGGATCTAGGAGAAGCAGCCTTTATTCTAGGAATAAAGATCTACCAGGATTGATCTAGAAATTTGTTTGGACTCTCCCAAAGCACGTACATTGACAAAGTGTTGAAGAGATTCAACATGGATCAGTCCAAGAGGGGACTGTTGCCAGTGTCACATCGTGTCACTCTATATAAGAACATGTGTCCTAAAACTGAAGATGAGAGAGATAACATGAGTCGGATACCGTTCGCCTCGGTAGTCGAATCGATCATGTATGCCATGATATGTACGCGTCCTGATGTCTCGTATGCTTTGAGCATGTGTAGTCGCTATCAGGCCGATCCAGGTGATGGTCACTGGATGGCGGTTAAGAATATCCTAAAGTATCTTAGACAAACTAAGGATGCTTTCTTAATCTATGGAGATGGAGAACTTGAGGTAATTGGGTATACCGACGTAAGTTTCCAAACCGATAAAGACGACTGTAAGTCGCAATTCGGGTACATATTTTGTTTGAATAACGAGGCAGTAAGCTGGAAATCTTCTAAGCAAGAGACTGTTGCCGATTCAACAACAGAAGTGGAGTATATTGCGTCAGTATTTGTAAAAGACATTATGGTTTTTTGTACAAATTAACTATGTAGCAATGGAAATTGCATTTTATCATTTTGTAATTTGATTACTTAAATATATAAATGATAAAAGTCCTTATGATTAGTTCCGGATTATAAGATATGAGACAGTATCAATCCATAACGGTTTAATCATTAACTTTCCCTAGTCGTAGTATTATCGAGAATGGACATCAATAATGCAGAATAGACTAGTATTTAAGTATTGGATACTTATGCAAGTGTGATAGGAGGTTGTGTTTACCGATGGTACGGAAACAGCTTCGATATGTATAGACCCTGCGGAATCCCATTGGTAGTATGACTATGTGTCTATGGGAATCCGCATCAGGGTAGGTGTATTTGGTCTTAACCTGAGACTTGCATCGCTAGTACTTGCGATAATCAATACGCTTGGTTTTGGTCGTCCAGGACATTAACAGGTTCTGTGTACGCCTCTTCTGGGTTTATGAAAATCGTAGTGTATTGGGTGTGATATAAAGACGGAAATATCACTTCAGTCATATGGATATGATGATAACGCAGGGATACATAATTGGTACTTTAAATGGTTGCAACAATCGGGATAATATGACATGGTCATCATTATCCGATTAAAGAGACTAGTTGTTTGTAATCTGATATATGCTTCGTATGGGGCAGACATTATTCCAGCCTCAGGCCTTGCATGTGACATCCGATACTAGATTGTAATACGCAATACTACATATATTACGCCTGACATAGATTATATAATCCTTAAGAATATTTCTGGAGAATTGGGTAGGCGCGGTGCTTTGCTAGAAGCCAACCATGTCTCGTAATCGGTAAAAACGTAGTATGAGGTACGTATGTGTTCGGATAGTCCGATGACCGGATTTACTGCCAACATATCTAGGGATCTCATGGGTCGCTTCCCGAAGATTCATCGATGACGTATGATTCGAACATAATTAATCTAGGATTAATTACGGAGAGATTTTATCTAGGATAAAATACTATTGAAGAGAGAGAACGATTAATTCGGAATTAATCGATAAAATAATATATTCGATATATTAAACGAAATTAGATTTCGACGCGGAATTAAAATTGGATTTTAATTCAGGCAAACAAATTAATTTAGAATTAATTCGCGAGCGATGTGAATAGTAATTTTGCTAGGCATAATTATTTAATTAAATTTGATTTAATTACGTCGCAACAGAAAGTTCATTAATTTGGAATTAGCGAACCCGAGCCCAGGAGTGTTTGCGGGGCCACTCGGATTTTGAATTCATATGGGTCCCACATGTCACATCCCAAGTCACATCATTTGTCACTTTAATTAACTTTATGGTGATGGGTTTTTGTTGGTTAGTGAAGACTTTTTTACACTCCAAGTTGGTGAGATATTTGACATATACCAAATATTGATTTTGGTATATCTAATTTTGTTTTTTTGAAATACAAAATAAGTCACCACAACTTCATAACATTCTCTCTCTCTCACGGTTTTGGAAGCCTTTTTTTCTATCCCTCTCCATTTCTCTCATTGCCGAGAGTTACAAGGAAGATTTGTAATTTTTGTAGCAAAAATTTCACAAGCTAGCACTTACAAGGAATCATCTAAGGTGATAGGGAAACCAACCTTTGAGCTTGGAATCACCATTAGGCTTGGAGCTTGGATTTCTACTTCAAAGAGGAAGCTTGTAGACTTCTCAAATGAGCAAAAGTTTTTGTGTTCAACACCTCCAAAATCCTATCAAAGTAAGTTTAATTCTGCTATTCTTCTTTGAGTATTCACTTGATTTCATTGCTTAAAATGATCTTGGGACACTTTAGAAACCTAACAATTGGATTTGTGCATCTTTGGATTTGAGATAAATTGATTAGATCAAAAATCCCCAATTCCTATGTCATGGCCGAAAACTACCCCTAGTATGTTCATGGTGATTTTTTGAATTTGACAATTGGATATGTTAATTGGCAAGAAATTTAATGTTAATTGTTGATTTAATTGGATTGAAATAAAAATTGGATGTTAATTTCATGTATTACCGTGAACTTGAGCATGTTGGAATGAGTTGGTTTTGCTTCAATTTGTTTTGGACTTGAATTGGATAATTAAGCATGATTAATTAGATTAATTGGTATTTTTGAATATTGGATTAATTAATTAATTGTGTTAATTACATTTTAATTAAAATTATTGTGATATTTAGAATATTATGTAATATGTATTAGTCTTTAAATTTGGAATTTATTAAATTGGACTAATTTGTTGTACTTGGGCTTAATGGGCTTGGTTGGTCCAAGTTTGGTTTTGGTCAATTGGGTTGGATCCAGTTGGGCCTAAAACCATTTCCATAAAGTCCAAATATGACTATTAGGCCTTTAATAATTTAATTGGGCCTAAATTGATTTTTGGCATAGGATTATTCCTAATTGGGCCTTGGCATCTTGGGTTTGATCCATAATGGCCAAAGCCCATGCCTAAAGAATTAAATGAAAACCCATTGGACTTTAATTGAATTGGCATTGGATGTTAATTGGCCCTTTGAGACCCAATTGGATTGGATTTGGAATCCAAGTCTAAAAGACACTATTAAAAGTGTAATTATTTAATTTGGAATTAAATATGAATTAGTATTGGATAAAATTTAAAGTGGATTTAAAATTGTAGTTCAATATAATTCAAGATTACGTACTTTGAGTATTTATTCTTAAAGGAGTTGGACTCTCGCAAATCAAATCATTGTATGAACATTGGATGGTCATTAATTGATGATTAATTAATTGGATTAGATTGATTGAACAACATGCTTTGTGTGAATACTTGGATGTATTTGTATGAATAATGTATATCGGATGGATATTAGATTGGTGGGGGCGATTTTGGAAATTGTTGTAATAAATTTAGAATTTATTAAATTGGACCTGCGTGTCCAGCCTATTATCTCTTTACTTTTTGTATTTCTCTTCTCACCAATTCCCCTCATTGCAAATGAGGTTTCTTTATGTATTATGTAATTGGGTAGAAGTATGTAAAGTGCTAGCGGGAGAGAGGAAATTGAGAAATTTGTTCTGTGAACAATTTGCCATATATCTATCCGCATATCATTATTAATTTTATTCACACCTTATTATGATTTTAGAATGCATATTTAAGGGTGTATGATGAGACCTAATCAAAGATAATAAATTGGTTGCCAATTTACCAGAAAAAACCCTCATTAAATATTAAGCGTTTTCCTTCCATTGAGTGGTTCTTTCTCAAGATCCAAGATTGGCTTTGATTTATTGGCCAAAGTCAAGATCATTGTCCATCGCGGGTGTGTTTGAACCACGAAAGCTTTGTTACATATCGCATGTCCTGGACAGTTGTGATTTGTTGGCCAAAGTCAAGGTCACTTCTGTACATCGACGTGGATTACGAAGCTTTCCCACTGTCCATGGGTCACGCTTAACTGGAATCATTAAGCTTGTTGAGCCAAAGCCAAGGCTTAGTTGATTCAGAGGAAAAGGTTAGGAAATATATATTGGATATATATCTCGGACTTGGAGGTCCACCTACCGGATCTAGGAATTGGATTGGATCAAATTGATCTTAGAGATCTACCTAGTTAAGCTTCATACAGCTTGTTGGCCAAAGTCAAGGTTATGTGTTATTTAACGGGATCCTAGCCCACTAGGAAACTGGGTTTCCCGAGTACTCCACAGAGGGTTAGAGGCTCGCACAAAAATAGTGGGAGGCCAGTATTAAATTTACAATTTCGTTTACTACTTGCTAAACGCGCTCTTTTATTTTATTTATCGTCGTTATAAATATATTATTTGGACTAATATCTTTTATTGCTTTCTTTGAACAGTTAGACTGTACAAGACATTACTCTGTTTGTAGTTGGTTATATAGTTGGACTATAGTAACCATTGTATTTTGAGTGTACTCGAAATCGTTGATTGAATAGTTAGACTATTACAATCGAGATGGCTGGAAAGATTAGCGTTAGGGACATCATCATGGGTGATAATGTCTTTAACGGCTCCAATTTTCCAGATTGGGAGATGAATCTCAGGATAGTCTTGGGAGCCGAGAAGTTACTCTATGTCATAGAGAAACCTCTTGGGTCTGAGCCCGGAGTTGAGCAAATAGTAGAGCGTGAGCTTTGGAAGACTCATCATGATGACAACTTTAGTGCTCAATCCGTCATGCTTGCCGCAATGACTCCTCAGTTTCGTCGTCAGAACAAAGGATTGGATCTCTATAGTATGATGTTGAAATTGAAGGATCTTCACAGGTCTAACCTTAGATCTTAGAAGTACGAATTGAAAAAGAAGTTCTTTCGCTCGCGTATGTTAGAGGGTACATTTGTCGAGCACTAGGTGTCGCAGATGATTGCTGACATCGAATAGCTAGGTTAGTTAGGCATTACCTACGAGGCCGAGACTTCCATAGATTTGATTTTACAGTCTCTGCCTGAATATTGGGGCGGGTTAATCATGAACCAAGATAAAACTCTTGGAGAGTTAATGGTTATGCTCAATGAGGCAGAGTCACTATTTTGGCTGTGGGAACCTAAGTTTTGGAACTGCCATTTAGGCATGTACTTAAATTAGGAAAGTGTTATAATATACCTAGTTTGACTAGAAACATTATCCATATATCTAGTTTAACCCGTTGCGGGTAAACCTTTATGTTCCAGAACACTGGGTGTTTTGTATATAAAGATGATATTGAGATATACACATTAGATGTGAATAACAGTATTTATATTTCAAATATAAATGAATCTTAAACATATATTATGACAAACAAAAGGGCTTAAATTGAGTAACACAGATGAAACTTATCTGTGGCAATGTTGTCTGGGACACATTAACAAGACTCGTATATCCACACTTTTGAAGAGTGGATACTTGGACGGATTTGATCCTAATTCATATGAAGTCTGCGAATCTTGTTTATTGGGCAAAGTTCCTAAAATGCCTTTTAGCGGTAATGGTATACGTGCCACCGAGCTGTTAGCCCTCATTCATGGTGACGTATGTGGGCACATGTCTAGCTAGGCTAGAGGTGGATAACAATATTTCGTAACCTTTACGGATGTTGCATCGCATTATGGTTATGTGTATCTTATGAAACACAAATCGGAAACTTTTGATAAATTCAAAGAGTTTCGACACGAAGTAGAAAAATAGAGTGGCAAAAGTATTAAGAACATCACGGTTGGACAGCGGTGGAAAATACTTGAGCAATGAGTTTCTTGATTACTTGAAAGAGTATGGAATTCTTTCACAGTTGAACGGTGTGTCCGAACAGAGAAACCTAACTTTGTTGGACATGGTAAGGTTAATGATGAGTCGAACTGAGATGCCAATTTCCTTCTAGGGATACGAATTGAACAGTGCAATACTTATTTTGAATAAGGTTCCGTCAAAGTCTGTTAGACAGACTCCATATGAAATATGGACAGGAAAGAAACCAGGTTTCTCATTCTTGAAGATTCGGGGATGCTGGGCATACATTAAACGTTTGGATGGTACCAAACTACAACCCAAATTGGAGAAGTGCCTATTTATAATTGGTTATCCTAGGGAAACCAAAGGATATTATTTTCACAACCCATAAGAGAACAAAATATTTGTTGCTCTCTATGCGGTTTTCCTTAGAGGAATTCCTAATTGCATTGGTAAGTGGGAGGAAAGTAGAACTTGATGAAAATCGGAATGATACTATTCCTGGCACCGATCCCCTCACGGAACACAAACAGTTCATCAGGAATGAGACTGTTCCACAATCTTCTAATACACAAGAACCGCGTAGGTCGGAGAGAGTCGGAAAACAACCTGAGAGGTATAGGTTTCTGATCTCACCTCATGTAAACAGTAATCTTATTGAGGATAATAAACCGGCTACGTATGAGGAAGCGATACAAGGTATCGAATCCGCTTTATGGCAAAAGGCCATGAAGTCCGAAATGGATTCCATGTATATAACCAAGTTTGGACACTTGTTGTTGTACCAGAAGGCATTGTGCCTATTGGTAGCAAATGAGTCTTAATAGTGAAGACAAACATGGATGGAAACAAACAAACTTACAAAGCTAGGCTTGTAGCGAAAGGGTATCGTCATCAACATGTTGTTGATTACGACGAAATCTTTTACTTATTGCCATGATTAAATCCATTCGGATAATGCTTGCTATTGCTGCATATTTCGATTATGAAATATGACAGATTGAGGCCAAAACCGATTTCATTAACGGAAACCTTTTGGTGGATATTTATATACAACAGTCTGACGGTTTTTTCGTGCCAAAACATGCAAACAAGGTTTGCAAGTTAAATCGATCCATTTATTGATTGAAGCAAACATTGCGTTCTTGGAAAAAACGTTTTGATGAGATCATAATGGTATATGGTTTCATTCAAAACGATGATGATTCTTATGTATATAAGAAAGGTTAGGGGGAGAGCACTGACAATGATTGTCATATACGTTGATGATGTATTGCTTCTTAGCAATGACAATCTAATATTAAAATCGGTGAAAGCTTGGCTTTCATTAAAATTCTCCATGAAATTCTTGAGAGAGCCAACCTTTATTCAAGGAATAAGATCTACTGGGATAGATCTAAAATTTGTTGGAACTCTCCGAGAACTCGTACATTAAAATATGGCGTCTCTCTATCTAAGGACATGAGTCCTAAAACTCAAGATGAGAGAGATCCATGATTCGGATGTCGTTTTCTTCTGCAGTCGGATCGATCATGTATGCCATGACATGTACGCGACCTAGTGTCTCATATGCTTTGAGCATCTACAGTCAAAATCAGGCTGATCCAGGTGATGGTCACTAGATTAAAGTTAAGAACATCCTTAAGTATCTTAGACGAACTAAGGATTCTTTCTTAATCTATGGAGATGGAGAATTAAGGTGACTAGGTTCACCGATGCAAGTTTCCAAACCAATAAAAACGACTATAAGTCGCATAAGGGTACATATTTTGCTTGAACAGCAGAACAGTGAGCTGGAAATCTTCCAAGCAAGATATTGTTTCCGATTCAACAACAAAAGCGGAATACATTACTGTTGGACATTATGACCCATAGCGTCACTGTTTTGTAAATGATATTGTGTTATTGTACAAAATTAACTATGCGATAATGAAATTGCCCTTTTGCCGTTTTGTAAAATTATTTACTTTGATTTATTAATGGCAAAAGTCCATATGATTAGTTCCGTATTGAGATGATATGAGACAGTATCAATATAAAAGGTTTAATCATTAAATATCCCTAGTCGGAGTGTTATCGAGATCGGACATCGATAATGCGGAATAGACTAGTATTGCACTTGTGCGAGTTGTGATGGCACAACGGCATAGTTCTCATATATTTAAGTATTGGATACTTATGCAAGTGCAGTAGGAGGTTGTGTTTTACCGATGGTACGGAAAACAGCTTCGCTCTGGATAGACCCCGCGGAATCCCATTGGTAGTATGTCTGCGTGTCTATGGGAGGCCGCATCAGGGTAGGTGTATATGGTCTTAACCTGAGACTTACATCGCTAGTACTTGCGACAATCGGTAAACTTTGGTTTTGGTGGTTCAGGGCTTTAACCGGTTCTGTGTACGCCTCTTCTGGGTTTATCGAGAATCGTAGTGTACTGGATGTGATGTCAAGATGGAAGTATCACTTCAGACATATGGAGATGATGATCACGCAGGATACAGAACTAGTCCTCTATAAAAGGTTGCAACCGTCGGGACAATATGACCAGGTCAGGATTGTCCGATTTAAAGAGACTAGTTGTTTGATATCCGATATATGTTTCGTACGGGGCAGACACATCTCCAGCCCCAGGCCTAACATGTGATCGTCCGATACTGGATCGATATACGCGATACTGCGGTATACTACGCTTGATAAAGATCTTATATTCCAGTAAGAATATTTCTGGAGAATTGGGTAGGCATGGCGCTTTGCTAGAAGCCAACCTTGTCTTGTGAATCGGTAAAGACGTAGTACGAGGTACGTACGTGTTTGGATTATCCAACGACCGTATTTACTGCCAACATATCCGGAGATCTCTTGGGTCGCTTCCTGAAGATTCACCTATGACGTTTGATTCGAACCTTATTAATCTTGGATTAATTGCGGAGAAACTTTATCTTGGATAAAATGCCTTATTAGGAGAGAGAGAGAGATCGATTAATTTGGAATTAATCAATAAAATAATATATTCGATATATTATTAAACGAAATTAGATTTCGACGCGGAATTAAAATCGGATTTTAATTCGGGCAAACGAATTAATTTAGAATTAATTCATTAGCGAACTGAATAGTAATTTCGCAAGGCGTAATTATTTAATTCACGTCGCGACGGAAATTCGTTAATTCGGAATTAACGAAACCGAGCCCGAAAGTGCTTGCGGACACATTCGTATTTTGAATCGAGTGATATCCGCAAATCACATCGCGATATCTCATTACTTAATACGAATAGATGGTGGATGTATCTAGTCACCTTTGAGGGATGATACATTGTCTCTAATCTCAAAGTGTGGTAATGATGGCAAATGATGGATTTCATTTTGGAGGGAAAGCCATGCACGGTTTTGAAGGATTTTTTGCATTAAAAAATTCTTTTGGTATTAGATATCATATCACTTTTCATTTCCTTTGGGTCTCACGGTTTTGGCATGCAAAGGGAACAAAAATTAAAAGTGAAACACTCTCCTCTTTTTCTCTCTTGCTCACGCCGTGAGCTGCATATACAAAGGTAGAAAATTGTTTTCTCATTCTCCATTTTTGCTAGCATAAGCAAGGAACAAAAGAGGTGATAGGGAAACGCATTTGGAGCTTGGAATACTCAAAGATTTGAAGCTTCTCTCCATCTTCTTGCTTGGCCGAAACTTCATCCTTGGAGGCTCAAGGATCCTCATCACCATTTTCGTCACATAGCTTTGTAAGTATGTTTCCGCCATCCTTCAAGCTTTGCATGTATGATTATTGTATTTCTATTGCTTAATCTTTCCTTGGGACTAATTATAGTAACCAACAATTACAGCGGCTGAGGTAGCAAAAAAAGCATTTTGGATCTATAAAATTCCTAATTGGATTAGGAGTAGTTCTGTTAGCAGCTGAGCTTGGCTACAGCACAAGCTAAAGAATTATGGTTTCATCAATGATCCAAGTATGTACTTCGATAGTTTCATCTGATTCGTCATATCATACATCGTGCCGATGTCAAGATCGAAAAGATCGTTTCAGATGACAACCTTGCAGATTCGCTGATGAAAGTGATATCTCAGTATAAACAGGAGCGAACCCGTACATAGTTCAGGTTTTGGACACTTGAGTGATTGGCGATAGGCCAAGTGGGAGATTGTTGGACAATTATGACCTATAGCATCACTGTTTGTAAAAGACATGGTGTTCTTTGTACAAAATTAACTATGTGACAAAGGAAATTGCTCTTTTATCATTTGTAATGGATTACTTGGATATAAAATGATAAAGTCTATATGATTAGTACCGAATTAATAATATATGAGACAGTATTAATCCACGAAAGGTTTAATCATTAAATATCATAGTCGTAGTATTATCGAGACTGTACATCGATAATGCGAAATAGGCTAGTATTACACTTGTGTGCGTTATGGAATCTTAACATCATAGTTCTCATATATTTAAGTATTGGATACTTATACAAGTGTGATAAGAGGTTCTGTTAGCCGTTGGACCGGGAACAGCTTCGCTCTGGATAGACCCCTCGGAATCACATTGGTAGTATGACTATGTGTCTATGGGAATCTGAATCAGGGTAGGTGTATGTGGTCTTAACCTGAGACTTTCATCGCTAATACTTGCGACAATCAGTATATTTTGGTTTTGGTCGTCCGGGACTTTAACAGGTTATGTGTATGCCTCTTTTGGGTTTACTGAGAATCGTAGTGTATTGGGTGTGATGTCAAGATGGAAGTATCACTTCAGTCATATGGAGATGATGATCACGCAAGGATACAAAACTAGTACTCTTAAATACTGCAGCTATCGGGATAGTATGACTAGGTCATGATTATCCTATTACAGAGACTACTTACTGATGATCCGATATATGCTTCGTACGAGGCAGACACAATTCCAGCCCTAGGCCTAGCATGTGACATCTGATACTGGATCGTAATACGCAATACATAGTTTACTACGCCTGATACAGATTATATATATTCCATGTTGAATATATTTCTGGAGAATCGGGTAGGCACATGCTTTGCTATAAGCCAACCATGTCTTGTAAATCATTAAGAACGTGGTACGCGGTACGCACGTGTCAGATAGTCTGACAACCGTATTTACTGCCAATATATCCAGAGATCTCTTGGGTCGCTTTCGAAAGATTCACCGATGATATTTGACTCGAACAGAATTAATCTGGGATTAATTATGAGAGAGAAAATTAATATGTGATTATTACGGCAAGAATTTTATCGGGGATTAAATTCGTCAAGAAGAGGGAACGCGATTAATTTGGAATTAATCGGCAGAGTAAATTAATAGTTAAATTGGATTTTACTATTTAATTTATTTAATTAGGCTAAAATAATATATCGGATATATTAATTGAAATTGGATTTCAATGCGGAATTAAAATTGGATTTTAATTCAAGCAAACGAATTAATTTAGAATTAAATTAATTCGTAAGCGACTTCTGTAATAATTTTACTGGGTATATTATTTAATTAATTTAGATTTAATTACGTATCGACGGAAATTCGTTTAGTCAGATTAAACGAACCGGGCCGAAAGTGTGTTGTGTAAGCCAACTTGAATTTAGAATTCATAAATGGGTGGGACCCACAACTTACATCACAATTTACTATTTGTGATGAAAGTAGTTGGCTACTTTAAAAAGGCATCTTTTTGGTCAAAATAGACACACTTTTTACAAGTGAGGAACTATTCACCATCTCTCCCATTTTCTTCTCTCATGGCCGAATATTGCAACTTTTGGAGGGCAATTTTTTCTTCAATTTTTTGTTCTTGCTAGCACATAAGGAGTCAAAGAAAGGTGATAGGGAAACTCACCCAAGAGTTTGCAACTCAAAAGGAGGGCTTGGAGCTTCTACAACAAAGAAAAAGTCTTGAACTTCATCCGATCATTGTAAGTTTTTCCGCAACTTTCTTTTATTTTATTCACACATAAATCTTGTTTAGGATCCTTGGGCATGTCTAGGACACTAACACACATTAGGCAAAAGGATCTCGCATACTCCCACTGCAACTTCATCTAAATAGTCTCCACTCCCAAAGCGCAACTGCATCACTCCAGGCTTTCAGTTTCTTACTTTCCTTTAGCACCTGCAACGAATTGCAAATGTGAACAGGACAAGGAGAATCTGAAATCCAGTTGGATGTTAAAGCTTCTCAAGCCAGTAAGATATCAATAACTGGAAAAATAAATATGCCGGATGTAGATGCTTTCTCCTTCCTTATCTGGGCAATGTAGTCAGGACAGTGTTGTAGTGGTGGCATTTGTAGTCGGAAGCCCTCTTGGGCTTTGCTATCTTTCTCTGTGGTTGAGAACCGAAACCCTTCTTTTTCTTCACTTTCGTCTTCTTTCCCTTTGACCAGGTCTGGGAAGAAGCAGAAAGTGAAGAAGGTTTCGGAGGGTTAGTCGGTACTCCCTTCCTTAGGTCCTCTTCCGCCGTAATCAGCATCCTATGTAGCTCATGGTAGGTGCAGATAATCCCATTCATGTTGAAATACATCACGAATTGGTGATATGAAGGTGGGAGCTAACCAAGAATGACACTCCTACCGAGAATGTCATTCAAATGGAGATTATGTTGCCTCAGTTGATCGATCAAATCGATCATGTGAAGAACATGTGAGCTCACAGCTTGCCCCTCGTCAAGTCACGCATGGAACAGTTCCATCGCAAATTTATGAACAACAATTTGTTCTTAATTCTTGAATGATTCTCTTAATCGCATCATCATACTATACGCATCTGTCATGCCATAGTATTGTTTCTTGAGTCCCGGTTGTAAGAGTTCAAATCAAAGTCCCAAGGATCATAAATCATGCACAAAAACCGCATATAAACACATCAAAGGAGTAAGGCGGAAACATAACTCACATTGAACGGTTTTGATGAAATGAAGAACATGCGTTTTTAAGCTCCCTCCAAGCTCGGCAATGGCTTCTGGAACTGCAGTGAACGCACGGTGGTGACTGGTTCGGCTTCCTCCATGTTCGGCCATTGATGAGCACATTGAAGCTCCAAGCTTCAAGCTTTCCAAGCTCAAAGAATCACTTCCCTATCACCTATGTATCACTCAAGGTGTGCTAGCACTTTATCTTGCAACAAGATTATTCTTTTCTCCCTTTGATCGGCAAGAAAACCAGAAAAAAAGGATGAAGAACGGTCCAAGACCGAGAGAGAAGAGGGAAGGTTTTTGGCTCCCTGTTTTCTTAAAACGTGTGAAAGACCAAAAGAAAAGTGAGAGAGGGTCACGTGAATGTGGTCTCAAAATTAGGGCAAAAAAATGAACAACAAAAACCAATGAGAGTCACGTGAAAGGTACAAAATTTGCCAAAATCGTGAACAATAATTGGTCCAAGAGAGAGAGAATGATTTTTATATAATATTCTTTATTCCATTTACCAAGTAAATGAATAAAATATATATACACAACAATTAATTCAAAAGTCAAAAGGTACAAGTCCTATCAACTTTCAAACAATCACCTTCTTTATTCACATCATGTCACTTTAATAAAGTGACAACATGTCATATCACATCACTCAAAGTGACAATTGATTTGACGCATGATGTGACTCGCGTGCCGCGCTCGAATTCGAAATGCGAATGCGCTCGCAATCACTCTCGGGCTCGGGTTCGCTAATTCCAAATTAACGAATTTTCCGTCGCGTCGTAATTAAATGATTACGCCTAGCGAATTCACTATTCACGTCGCTAACGAATTAATTCTAAATTAATTCGTTCGCCCGAATTAAAATCTAATTTTAATTCCGCGTCGAAATCCAATTTCGATTAATATATCGAATATATAATCTTACCGATTAATTCCAAATTAATCGTTCTCTCTCTTTAACGATATTTTATCCGAGATAAAATATCTCCGTAATTAATCCCAGATTAATTTTCTCTCTCATCGAATTAATCCCAGATTAATTCTATCTCTCTCTTCTAATTAATCCCAGATTAATCAAAGTTCGAGTCATACGTCATCGGTGAATCTTCAGGAAGCGACCCATGAGATCTCCGGATATGTTGGCAGTAAATACGATCGTCGGACTGTCCGAACACGTAAGTACCTCGTACTACGTTTATATCGATTTACAAGACAAGGTTGGCTTCTAGCAAAGCGCCATGCCTACCCAATTCTCCAGAAATATTCTTACAGGAATATATAGATCTGTATCAAGCGTAGTAGTATACCGTAGTATTGTGTATATTTGCCCAGTATCGGATAATCACGTGCTAGGGCTGGGGCTGGATAAGTGTCTGCCCCGTCCGAAGCACATGTCGGATGTCTGGTAACATAGTCTCTATAATCGGATATACATGACCTGGTCACAATATCCCGATTGGTTGCGCAACACTCAAGAGCACTAGTACCGTATCCTGCGTGACATCAACTCCAATATGACTGAAGTGATATTTCCGTCTTGACATCACACCCAATACACTACGACTCTCTGATAAACCCAGAAATGGTGTACACAGAACCCGTTTAAAGTCCCCTACCACCAAGACCAAAGTCTATCGATTATCGTAAGTATTAGCGATGTAAGTCTCAGGTTAAGACCATACACACCTACCTTGATTTCGGCCTCCCATAGACACATAGTCATAATACCAATGGGATTCCGAGGGGTCTATCCAGAGCGAAGCTGTTTCCCGTACCATCGGTGAAACACGACCTCCTATCGCACTTGCATAAGTATCCAATACTTATATATATGAGAACTATGCCGTTGTGCCCTCACAAACGCGCACAAGTGCAATACTAGCCTATTCCGCATTATCGATGTCCAGTCTCGATAATACTACGGCTAGGGATATTAATGATTAAACCTTCGGGGACTGATACTGTCTCATATCATTCTCAGTCCAGGTACTAATCATAGGGACCTCTCTTCATTTATATATCTATGGTGATCTAATCACAAATGATGAGAGTGCAATTTCCTTGTCACATAGTTAATTTGCTACAACAACACAATGATCTGTGCAAATAGTGACGCTATGGGTCATTTTGTCCAACAATCTCCCACTTGGCACATAGCCAGTCACTCAAGTGTCCCACACCTGAACTATGTACGGTTCGCTCAAATTGCTGAGGAAAGGTTTTCGTCAGCGGATTTGCTTAATTATCGTCTGACGCGATTTACACGATCATCACATCGCCACGATGTATGATCCGAACGAATCAGATGATATAGAAGTATATATCTGGATCGTCGATGAGACCTTTAATTCTTTAGCCTGTGCTGACGCCTAGCTCAGCTGCTAACAGAACTATATCTAATCTAATTAGATTTATTATCGATCCAAATGGCTTCTATTGCTGCCTCAGCTGCAGCAATAATCCGCATTTGTTGTTAATTCGGCAACAGTTATCTTGCTCGGAAGATTTCCAGCTCACTGTCCCAGTGTTCAAACTTTATAGTACCGCAGTATTTACCGGTTTGGAAACTTGCAGCAGTGATCCCAGTCACTTCAAGTTCTCCATCTCCATAGTTTAAGACAACATCTTTAGTTCTCTCAGATACTAACAGATGTTCTTAATCTTCAATCCAGTGACTATCACTTGGATTGACCCGATTGTGACTCCATATGCTCAAAGCGTATGAGACACCAATACAAGTACATTTTAAATGTACAATTTCTCAGAGAGTGTTACCAACTCCAAATCTAGCCCAGTAGATCTTTATTCCTTGAATAAAGGTTGTTACTCCCCAGAATTCTACGGAGAATTTCTTATGAAAGCCAAGCTTTCACCGATTGTTTTATGGAATTTCATTGTCAGTGTCCCTCCCACTAACCTCCTTATATACACAAGAATTATTTCGTTTTGAGTCAAATCATAAATATTATGATTATTTCAAAACGTCAGTTCCAAGAACCTTATGCTTGCTTCAATCCAAACATGGATCGAATAACCCGCAAACCTTGTTTGTCGGTTATAAAATCGTCAGGATGTTATAAACATCTCCAAAAGGTTTCCTTTTCAGGAAAGCGATTTTGATTTGTAACTGACATATTTCATAAATGAAATATACAGTTATCAACAAGCATCTTCAAAATGGATTTACCATGGCAACAGGTAAAAGGTTGAACCGTTATTAACACAATGTTGATAACGATACCTTTCCGTCAAAAGCCTAGCTTTGTACGTTGGTATGTTGCCATCCATGTATGTCTTCTATTGAAGACATTTAATGTACCATAGGCACAATGCCTCGTGGTACAACAACTAGCATCCAAAATAGTTGTTAAACATGGAATCCATTCCGGACTCATGGCACTTTGCCATAATAGGGAGTCGATACCTTGTATCACTTCCTAATACGTAATCAGTTGGTGTACCTTAAAAGATTAACATCTTTATGAGGTGAGATCAGAAACCCATACCCCAGGTTGTTTTCTGACTCTCTCTGATCTACGCGGTTTCTTGTGTGTTTGAAGATTAATGGTATAGATTCATCATTGATGAACTATTTGTGTTCCATTAAGGACTTCGTGCTTTGAATAGTATTACTCCGATTTTCATCGAGTATCACTATCCTCCCACTGACCACTGCATATCGGTATTCCTCTCAGGAAAACCGCATGGTGAGCAACAATCACATTGTTCTCATGTGGGATTTATAAGTACTATACTTATGGTTTCCCTTAGGATAACCTATATTGGCACTAATCCAATTTGGGTTCTTAGTTTGGTATCATCCAAACTTTATGCCTGGCATACCCAAATTATCAGGAATGAGAAACCTCGTTTCTTTCCTGTTCATATCCTATATGATATCTGTCAAACAGATTTACATGGAACCTTATTCTAAATAAGTTTTGCACTGTTAATACATATCCTGTTGAAGGAAACAGTAGCTCAGAGCGACTCGCGAAAAACCTAATCATGTCCAACAAAACTTGGTTTTTAGTTCTGACACACCGTCAATTGACGTGTCTCGGGAGGAGTCCTCATATGAAAGAATACCGTACTCTTTCATGTACGTATGAAACTTACTGCTTAAGTATTTACCAATACGGTCTTACCGTAGCGGCATAATACTACAGCCGATCTGTTTGTATACTTCGTGTCGAAACTCAAAGTTTCGTATTTGTGTTCTTCAAAAGAAACACATAACCATAACGTGATGCCACATCCGTTAAGGTCACGAAATATTCATGTACACATCTAGCCAAGCTAGATATGGGCCCACTTACTTCATCATGAATAGGGTTAACAGATCGGTGGCACTTACACTATTACCAAGTAAATAGTATTTTAGGTACTTTACCTAATAAACTAGATTCGCAGACCTTATTTGAATAGTCAAATCAGTCCTAGTACCCACTCTTCAAAAGTGTGGATATACGAGTCTTGTTTAATTGTGTCCCAGACAACAATGCCACAAATAAGTCTCTATTGATCAAATCAATATGAGCTTATTTATTTGTCATTTTATATGTTTGAGATTTTATTTATATTCAAAATATAAATTCTGTTATTCACATCTAATGTTTATCTCGGTTTAAAGTCAGTATCCAACTCATAGCGGATTCTGAACATCATACACATATTTTATGTACCACACTAAGTATTTAAAATCTAATTTCAATACTAGTTGTGAACATAACTAAGACAAATATTTAAAGTTAGAGCCTCGCCCTTTCTTTAACTCCTTCGTGTCTTCCATATCCAAATGGTAGTCACTTCGGGATATGTCAATTATTCTTTTCAATATTTCACAAACCTTTGGCCAAGCCTGGGTTTCGGAATATCGAAACGATATGCACCTTGTGCTACATGCCCAATTGCAAACTTTGACTTTTCTCCACTAGAATAGTCAATTAATTCTCCAAGAATTATTAATTGCAATTTTAATACTTTTAAATCTAAAGATAGATTTATTATAAGTATATTAATTAAGCATTAAAGTCATCATC
The DNA here is from genome assembly GCA_019454045.1 of Zanthoxylum bungeanum. NCBI lineage: Eukaryota > Viridiplantae > Streptophyta > Magnoliopsida > Sapindales > Rutaceae > Zanthoxylum > Zanthoxylum bungeanum. Next base: position 37,239 of record SKCR01043348.1, on the reverse strand, counting down.
ACATAAATCTTCCAAAGATTTTATGCTCTACTATTTGCTTAATTTGGGCGTAACGTATAATAAGTTATTTTATCAAATAAAGTAACCTATTATTTATTCCCAATTTGAAAATAAATCATTTAAAATATTTTAATCCCAGATTATATTTTAAATATTCAACTTTTCAATCTCTTATCTTGATTACAATAGTCCAACTATTTAATCAACGATTAGTGGTACTATATATATTATAATGATTATAATAGTCCAACTATATAATCAAATATAATCCAAATTAATTAACCTCAATTACATTGATTACTATAATCCAATTATAAAATCAACTGTAAACTGAAATTAATTAATTCAAATATATTGATTAATATAATCCAATTATATATAATCAAGTATAATACAGTCCAACTGTTTATTAAAACAACAATTTAAATATTAGTCCAACTAACATTTAATATTACGACGAAATAATTTAAATGAGCGCGTATGGCGAGTAATTGAACGAATGTTGCAAATTCAATACTTGCCTCCCACTATTTTTCGTCGAGCCTCTAACCCTCTGTGGAGTACTCGGGAAACCGTGTTTCCTAGTGGGCTAGGATCCCGTTAAAGTATCATACAATCCTGACTTTGGTCAATAAAAAATTGTATGATAATTAACAAGGTAGATGTCGAAGATCAATTGGATCCCATCCAACTCCTAGATCCAGTAGATGGACATCCAAGTCCGAAACATATATCTAATATATGCCTATATATCGAATATATACCCTACCCGTTTCCTCTGAATCAACTAGGCCTTGGCTTTGGCCAAAAACAAACCTAGTGATCCCAGTCAAGCGTGGACCCATTGACAGGGAAGCTTCGTAATCAAATGTCTATGGACAAGAAGTGGTCTTGACTTTGGTCAAAAACAAACCACAACTTGGACACGACACCGATATATAACAAAGCCTCGTGATTAAAGCACATCTTTGACTGACAAGGGCTTGACTTTGGTCAAAAACAACCCCTGACAATCTCCGATCTTGAGCAAGAATCACTCAATGGAAGGAAATGACGCTTGATATTTAACGAGGGTTTTTCGCGTGCAAATTGGCTACCAATTTAATTATCTTTGTTAAGGTCTCATCATCATACACCCTTAAACATGCATTCTAAATACATAATAAAGCGTATATGAAAATAAATAATAATGATATGCGGATGGATATTTTACATTGATCCTAGATCAAATCTCTCACTTTCTCTCTCCCGCTAGCACTTGTATTACTTCTACCCGTTACACTACACTTCTAAAGAAACCTCTTTTACATGGAGGGGAATAGGTGAGAAAAGAATACAAAGAAATAAGAGATAAGGCTGGACAAGCAGGTCCAATTTAATAAATCAAATTTATTACAATTTCCAAAATCGCCCAACCCGACTAATATCCATCCGATATGCATTATTCAAACATCATAACCATGTATTCATACAAGCATGTTATCAATCAATCAATCAAATTAATTAATCTTGATTATTAGTGATCATCCAATGTTCAAACAAAGATTTGATTTTGTTCGAGTCAAACTCGTATTGCAAACACGTATTCAAAGTACAATTTCTACGAATTAAATTAAATTACATAATTAAATCCAATTTAATACGTAGTTAATTCTAATTCATTATTTAATTCCAAATTAAATATTACACTTTTATTAACGAACCTTTACGACTTAAATTCCAAATTTAATCGCAACGGTTCTCAAAGCCAGATTAACATCTAATGTTTTATTTAATTAAAGTCCAATGGGCTTTTAATTAATTTCTATAGGCGTGGACTTTTGGTCAACTCGGGTCAAACCGAACAACCAAAATCCAATCCGGGAGTTACCCCATAAGCCTTTAAATTAATTTTGGCCCATTAGGCCCAATTAAATAATTAAGGTCCATTAAATCATAATTGGACCTTTTGGATTCGGTTTTGGGCCTAATTGGATCCAACCAATTTTGCCTAAACCCAACTTTGTTACAACAAAGCCCAAAAGCCCAATTACAACCTAACAAGCCCAATTTCCAAAATCAAGCCCAAATTAATTAACTTATAAAATTCCAAATTTCACAATTAATTAACCTAAGTGTAATACACAAGCAATTACCCAATTAACATTTCTAAAACATCAATTAGCCTAATTAATCATGCATTTTAACAACCAAATAGTGTCCAACACAATTCAATTAAAATCAAACCCAATTAACATGCTTTCAAGTCTCGGCAATTAGGGGTTTTTCAATTCGATTCGGTTTCAATCCAATTGAGTCCACAATCATAATTTCCCAAATCAATACAATTCATCCAATGAATTAAAACAAAAACACAAAGAATTCATGTTCATAAGATTCGGCCAAGCCACTTTAAAAGGGAAAAAATGTTCCAAATCAAAATTCAATCCAATTGAACTTCAAAACAACATTAACCAATTGTTTTAAGTCATCCAATGATCAAACAAAACAAAATTACCAAGACATTAGGGTTATGCAATTTTCGGCCAAGCCTTCAAATTGGGGAAAATTGAATCCAATCCAATTTCATGAAATTGATCACACACAATCTCAATTAAACATGTTCTAAGCATACTTAAACATCCAATTCAATTAAAACATGCTTAAACACATTTTACCCAATTTCAAGTTTCATTTCAACCTAAAGAATTGGGGAAAATTGATCTAATCCAATTTTCTTGAAATTGATCATGCACAACTTCAATTCAACCTCATTCAAGCATAATGCATCAAACAATTCAACCAAATCATGCCTAAATCGAGTTTACCCAAATTAAAGTTTTGACAAAAATAAGCAAATTGGGGAAAATCAATCCAATCAATTTTTTTTATCAAATGATTACATACAACTCAAATCAATCATATATAATCATCCTCAAACAATCAATTAGACAGAATCAAGCTAAAATCAAAAAGCCCCAAATTTGCTCAAGAACCCTAATTCGGTTTTCATGCAACAAAAGCTCTAGATACCATTGTAAGAGTTCAAATCAAAGTCCCAAGGATCATAAATCATGCACAAAAACCGCATATATAAACACATCAAAGGAGTAAGGCGGAAACATAATCACATTGAACGGTTTTGATGAAATGAAGAACATGCGTTTTTAAGCTCCCTCCAGGCTCGGCAATGGCTTCTGGAACTGCAGTGAACGCACGGTGGTGACTGGTTCGGCTTCCTCCATGTTCGGCCATTGATGAGCACCATTGAAGCTCCAAGCTTCAAGCTTTCCAAGCTCAAAGAATCACTTCCCTATCACCTATGTATCACTCAAGGTGTGCTAGCACTTTATCTTGCAACAACAAGATTACTTCTTTTCTCCCTTTGATCGGCAGAAAACCAGAAAAAAAGGATGAAGAACGGTCCAAGACCGAGAGAGAAGAGGGAAGGTTTTTGGCTCCCTGTTTTCTAAAACCGTGAAGACCAAAAGAAAAGTGAGAGAGGGTCACGTGAATGTGGTCTCAAAATTAGGCCAAAAACATGAACAACAAAAACCAATGAGAGTCACGTGAATGGTACAAAATTTGCCAAAATCGTGAACAATAATTGGTCCAAGAGAGAGAGAATGATTTTTATATACATATATTCTTTCTTCCATTACCAAGTAAATGAATAAAATATATATACACAACAATTAATTCAAAAGTCAAAAGGTACAAGTCCTATCAACTTTCAAACAATCACCTTTCTTTATTCACATCATGTCACTTTAATAAAGTGACAACATGTCATATCACATCACTCAAAGTGACAATTGATTTGACGCATGATGTGACTCGCGTGCCGCGCTCGAATTCGAAATGCGAATGCGCTCGCAATCACTCTCGGGCTCGGGTTCGCTAATTCCAAATTAACGAATTTTCCGTCGCGTCGTAATTAAATGATTACGCCTAGCGAATTCACTATTCACGTCGCTAACGAATTAATTCTAAATTAATTCGTTCGCCCGAATTAAAATCTAATTTTAATTCCGCGTCGAAATCCAATTTCGATTAATATATCGAATATATTAATCTTACCGATTAATTCCAAATTAATCGTTCTCTCTCTTTAACGATTATTTACGAGATAAAATATCTCCGTAATTAATCCCAGATTAATTTTCTCTCTCATCGAATTAATCCCAGATTAATTCTATCTCTCTCTTCTAATTAATCCCAGATTAATCAAAGTGCGAGTCATACGTCATCGGTGAATCTTCAGGAAGCGACCCATGAGATCTCCGGATATGTTGGCAGTAAATTCAATCGTCGGACTGTCCGAACACGTAAGTACCTCGTACTACGTTTATATCGATTTACAAGACAAGGTTGGCTTCTAGCAAAGCGCCATGCCTACCCAATTCTCCAGAAATATTCTTACAGGAATATATAGATCTGTATCAAGCGTAGTATACCGTAGTATTGTGTATATTTGCCCAGTATCGGATAATCACGTGCTAGGGCTGGGGCTGGATAAGTGTCTGCCCCGTCCGAAGCACATGTCGGATGTCTGGTAACATAGTCTCTATAATCGGATATACATGACCTGGTCACAATATCCCGATTGGTTGCGCAACACTCAAGAGCACTAGTACCGTATCCTGCGTGACATCAACTCCAATATGACTGAAGTGATACTTCCGTCTTGACATCACACCCAATACACTACGACTCTCTGATAAACCCAGAAAGGTGTACACAGAACCCGTTTAAAGTCCCCTACCACCAAGACCAAAGTCTATCGATTATCGTAAGTATTAGCGATGTAAGTCTCAGGTTAAGACCATACACACCTACCTTGATTTCGGCCTCCCATAGACACATAGTCATAATACCAATGGGATTCCGAGGGGTCTATCCAGAGCGAAGCTGTTTCCCGTACCATCGGTGAAACACGACCTCCTATCACTTGCATAAGTATCCAATACTTATATATATGAGAACTATGCCGTTGTGCCCTCACAAACGCGCACAAGTGCAATACTAGCCTATTCCGCATTATCGATGTCCAGTCTCGATAATACTACGGCTAGGGATATTTAATGATTAAACCTTCGGGGACTGATACTGTCTCATATCATTCTCAGTCCAGGTACTAATCATAGGGACCTCTCTTCATTTATATATCTATGGTGATCTAATCACAAATGATGAGAGTGCAATTTCCTTGTCACATAGTTAATTTGCTACAACAACACAATGATCTGTGCAAATAGTGACGCTATGGGTCATTTTGTCCAACACCGGTGCCAGTGAACTTAAGATGTATGATTTAAATTTTAAATCATCATCTTTCCTCCGGTATTGCATCCTCAGACACAGTAAGGGGCAATGGACCCTCAAGAACATATCCCAACTTCTCGAAATCAAGGACAATACTTCAATCCAAATCCCATTCGGTGAAGTTCCAGCGCCTTTAAGTTTGTTCGTATCCAACATATGCGTAAACGGATTAGTCGATTGTGCCGCCATCGCAAATCTATCATAAAGATCACGAAAAACGGTTAGTAGATATAAAGCAGTTTCATATAATATCAAAAGAATTAACTAGATCATAGATTTTTAATCTAAAAATGCCCATCCCACTAAATCATGCAATATTGTAATTCCCAAACATAATACAAAGATTTAATAATTAAATTAAATACAAATAGTGAAAGGTGGATCCCATAAATATATTGCAGCTCACAGCTTTGGCACGGTCTCGCCTACGTATATTCATCAGGTAGAAAACTCCTTGTCAATCACTCAATACTGACTCCTGGGTTTCCGGTCCTGGTCGTTTCTTATTATGACAACTTTGGCACTTTCACAAGGAGACATACCAAGGTTAAACTCATCAATGATAAACTCAAGCTACTTGCGCAACCCTGACAGCTTTGGCACATTTAGGATTCCGCTTTCGCTTGAATTTATCTAGTATCTGATATACATCTGGCATAAATAAATTTCTATCAGCTACACCCTCACAGCTTTGGCACGATCTCGGATGTAGTCACAGAAAAGTATCTATAAACCGTATTAACAAGATGGACAATATAATATGCATCAAATACATAATTAACATCAACCTTATCAATTAGGGATTTTCCGCAAAAGATGGTTTTTTACTTTATTTAATCAAATTAAATAAACACATACATGTATCAAGTAAAGATTAAATTAAACATTGAATTTAAAAGGCATAATCAAATTAGGGTGGGAAGAATCAGACTCTCTCTGATAGCATTTTGTAGGGGTTTTAGGGCGAAAATCCGGTAACGCAGCGGAATCGCGGAAAATCAAAATTTTCCGATTTTAAAATTTTTCTTGGATCAATTAAATAAACTTATTTATTTAATTATCAAATTCTGAAAAATTACACAAGAAATCAAATTTCTTAGTAATTACCGAATTGTCCCACAAATTTGTAAATTGATCATTTTCGTCCTAAAATTGTCAAATATAATTTTGGATGTTTCTAAATAATTTCTAAAATGATTTCCAACATATCCAATACATAAAAATCAGATTGCAACAAAATCCCAAATTTTTGCCTAATTGCCGAACACACCCAGAAAAATTTAGATTTTACAATTTAGTCCTTTTATGTTCAAAACATATCAAGATCAAATCAAATCAACCCAAAAATTGATATGCATCATATACACACTATAATACATCACATAAATGAAAAGCCCCAAATTTGGAAAGGGTTAAGAACTCTAATTTTACAATTTCTTCAAATTGATAAATATTACCAAATCTTTAAAATCAAACACTTTAATTCATTCTTTATCACACCAAACAAGTCTCACCATCATGAAACAACTCAAGAACAATTCTAGGTCATAAATGAGTGGCTTAGCAACTCTAGAATTTCAACTTGATTATCAAATAATCAAAAGAGAGCTTATGAAACCATTTCAAGCTCACTTGGAAACCATACATGCATACATCTTTCATTCAAGTTCACAACCAATTAAAACATAAACTATAAGTGTAGAGACAGCATCAAAGCAACACATATTGAAGCTAAGCATGTTAGAAATATTTTCCATGTTGAAGACTTTAAAGAAAAACTTACAATACTCAAAGATTTTCAAGCTTTCTTCATTGCCTTCAAGCCTTTTTCTCTCAACTCTTTTATGTTTCTTTTGGTAACTTATGAACCCTTAAACCTAAAAAATGAAACAAAACAATTTATACTCCAACTTTTTACCTTGGCCGAAAATTTGGAGAAATAAACAAATATCTAGATATTTTTATTTCTTTTAATTTTTGCTTTATCAACTTGTATATTGAATCATTACAACTTTAATGAATTTCAACAAGTCAACAAAAGCAACTAAAATCATTTCCATAAATATCAAAACTTAAAGATATTTATATTTTAATTAATATAATTATTAACAATTAAATAATTAAATAATTATTTAAATATAAAATTTTAAATATATGTATAATTTTTACTTTAAATATCCAAATACATATATATATTTATGATATATGTCAAATATAACAATTTGATAATTAATTAATATGTATTTGATAAAATCTATTATTAAATGCAAATATACAAAAATTAGGAAATGACTATTAGGTCTCTTCATTTAACCTTTAAACGATTTATAAATAATTAGTATTATTCATAAATGTTGTTCTAGTGCTCCACGAGTATATTTCACTAGTGAGACTCTCTAGATTCAGGCATATCTGTCACGAAATTCAATTTCGTGTCCATAATCTACCCACCCATAAATTATGACGACCACGGATAACTTGCTAAATCATACAGGTCGAGGTCATGGTATATGTATAATTACTCCGTCACAAGTATCCGGATATATCCCATAGATATAGATGTTAATGTCAAATCTCTATAGGGACAATCTCGTCGACGTCTCTATTAGCAATCTCTAAAAGAACACTTAGAGCTGACTTCTAAAGTGTACCACGGGCCCATGGTTTTTATCCGATTGCTAATCATATATGAAATACCTATGCTCTGTACACAGAACTGACGGATCCTATCTCGACACACACAAGACACCATGAGGATCTGTCCACACCCAACGAACAGACGGAGGTCTGATCTAAATAGATCGGTGACGTGACTGCCATCTAAGTGTGGAAGATGTCCCATATGCCCACAGTGGTATCTCAAGTCGAAGAATCACAAATGCTACTCAACCCGAGAATATTCTTATTGATGTTGGTTTACCATCCATTAAGAATCTTCGGTGAGTCATTCAGTGTTTATCTGCTAAAACACCTACACGTCTATACGAGTCTCCAAGCTCATGGTTCATTGAGAAACCATTGGAATCATATATTCCAGTATACGACATGTACCGGTATCAATAGGTTTACTTTACTGACCAAGTAGTGTAAACCTTGACCAGGATTAGTCTAAGAATGACAGCGTCATGATACAACTCAATGACAGTTGCGACGCTTTTGTAATTGTATCAAGACTAATCATCCTAAGGTCTATTACGTCATTACTATATAAAAAGATATATTATATTATAGAAACTGCTTATTTTATTCATAATAAAACGTTGACAACAGTTTTTTCAAGGAAATACAACGGGGAATTGACGCTCTGAGCACCAACCCAAACATAATATTCTATTAAATAGAATAAATGATAAACTTTTACTTGTACTTGCAAGGCGCAAGTAATTTCAATTATATAACCATTATACAAAAGAAAGATTCAAATCTCAAACCTTTTAAGATTCGAAATTTTTCTTTTTTTAATATATATCATATACGTAACTGTAGAAATAAATGGAACCTTAATTAAAAAGATGAATTAGTGTTACTAGAGCATATCCCCAAGAGTATTGAAAACTAATTCGGTAACACTCAATATCAAACGAATCAAATCATATAAGATTCGATTTCTCCCACTGATCAATTCCATCACGATGGAATCGTAGAAGAATAATATTGAGTAAGAATCACATTCATTAAATAACTTTAGAACTAATTGCCATAAATTCATATGTTTGATCATATCAAACTGTTGGTATTAATCTAGGTCCCAAGATCAAACAAGCAATGAAAATCATGTGTGAATACATCAACGGAGGTAGCGGAATACTCACATCGATCGGTTGAGTCGATTTGGAGACGAATGAAGCCGCAAAACTCACTGGTTTGGTGCGCCCACTGCTGCAGTTCGTGCTCACTGGTTTGGCAGTTTCGGGTCTCATTTCGAAGCTCCAAACTCCGTCGGATGAGTCCCGCCTCATGGGTGAACCTCCCTACCACCTTCGCAAGACTCGTAAGTGTGCTAGCACTTGAATTTTCACCATGAAAACCCACTCTTGGCTTCCCTATTGCTCACGTTTTTCTGGTTCAAAACCAGTCCCAATATTTCTGTTTTGGGCGTGAGAGAAGAGAAAGAAATGAAGAGAAAGAAATGTGTATTAAGTTGTAAATGAAATGCATTTCAAATATATCTTATATACTTGTGTGAAATTCACTTTAATTTCACTTGCATTTGCCTTTAATTTGAATTTCAAAAGTCAAAAAAGGTAAACACTATGCACATCAATTACACATCTTGTCCATCACTATTCATATCACCTTTAATAAAGTGACATGTTGTCAAGTCACATCACTCAAAGTGACAAGTGATTTGACGCTTGATGCGACTGATTGATTTGAAGCTTGATGCGACTTGCGTTGTCGCACTCGAATTCGAAATACGAATGCGCTCGCAATCACACTCGGGCTCGGGTTCGTTAATTCCAAATTAACGATTTTTCGTCGCGTCGTAATTAAATGATTACGCCTAGCGAATTCACTATTCGCGTCGCTAATGAATTAATTCTAAATTAATTCGTTCGCCCGAATTAAAATCTAATTTTAATTCCGCGTCGAAATCTAATTTCGTTTAATATATCGAATATATTAATTTACCGATTAATTCCAAATTAATCGTTATCTCTCTCTTGACGATATTTTATCCTAGATAAAATATCTCCGTTATTAATCCTAGATTAATTTTCTCTCTCTTCTATATAATCCCAGATTATTCAAGAGTGCGAGTTGTGCGTCATCGGTGGATTATTGGGAAGCGACCCATGAGATCCCCGGATAAGTTGGCAGTAAATACGGTCGTCGGAGAATCCGAATCACGTACGTACCAAGTACTACGTTCTACCGATTTACGAGACAAGGTCGACTCCTAGCAAAGCACCAAGTCTTCCCAATTCTCTGGACATATCCATTTAAGAATATTAAGATCTGTTATCAAGCGTAGTATACGATTGTATTGTGTGTATCGGCCCAGTATCGGATAGTCACGTGCTAGGGCTTACCCCGTCCGAAGCACATATCGGATGCCTGGTAACATAGTCTCTATAATCGGATATTCATGACCTAGTCACAATATCCCGATTGGTTGCGCAACACTCAAGAGCACTAGTACCGTATCCTGCGTGACATCATCTCCAATATGACTGAAGTGATACTTCCGTCTTGACATCACACCCAATACACTACGACTCTCTGATAAACCCAGAAGTGGTGTACGCAGAACCGGTTAAAGCCTGTACCACCAAGACCAAAGTCTATTGATTATCGTAAGTATTAGCGATGTAAGTCTCAGGTTAAGACTTTACACACCTACCTTGATTTCGGCCTCCCATAGACACATAGTCATAATACCAATGGGATTCCGAAGGGTCTATCCAGAGTGAAGCTGTTTCCCGTACCATCGGTGAAACACGACCCCTTACCGCACTTGCATAAGTATCCAATACTTATATATATGAGAACTATGATGTTGTGCCCTCACAACGCACATAAGTGCAATACTAGCCTATTCCGCATTATCGATGTCCAATCTTGATAATACTCCGGCTAGGGATATTTAATGATTAATCCTTCGGGGACTGATACTGTCTCATATCATTCTCAGTCCAGGAACTAATCATAGGGACCTCTCTTCATTTTTATATCTATGGTGATCTAATCACAAATGATGAGAGTGCAATTTCCTTGTCACATAGTTAATTTGCTACAACAACACAATGATCTGTGCAAATAGTGACGCTATGGGTCATTTTTTCCAACACAAACATCCTTGAACAATTTAAAGACTCACAATGAATTTTAAAATATAGTTTTCAACACTTCAAATAGAATATCTTTGAACCATTTAAAATATTCTATCCATGTTTCATTAGAAACATATTGAAAGTTCTCAAACCATTCAAGACATTCAATATATACTCTTTTAGAAACACGCAACTAAGTCATGACAACTCATTAACTAAGTTACAAAGTAAAGAAAACTCTCCAAGGTAATTTCTAATTCATTAAACTATATACATCCAATGTATTATTTTAATAAATTTGTGGTCTAATGACGATCATTGGTTAAATGAGATTTAATCACATCCTGAATACAATATTCATTAAATGGACAATGATATATGGTGTGATCTCGTATAAGACCATCCTTCACCATAAGGAATAAACATCTAATGTTTATGTGCTAAAATCTCATAAAGCATTGTTATAAGTTATTTAGTTAACTGAATATTTTCTTAATGTTTATCTTCTTATCAATGACACTACTAGTCATATTAAAATATGTAACAACTGTTTATATAGAACAAGTAACTATCCAATAGTCACAAGTTCTTATATCAAAACAATCATTAAATATTATTTTAAATAACTAGATGGGAGATCCGGTATCTAATACCTATATTGTTCGTATTGTGAGAATCGTATTCTCTACACACAACTATACACATCTCCTTTCTTTAGCTTTATAATTTGCCTTCAATTATTCACAACAATTGCAAATAATTGATTAGCAAACTGTGTCAAACACGTGACTTCTAAAAGTCACTAAAGCCAAGAAACTTCATTATAAGATAAACAAATACCTAATGGAGTTTTCTTAATGCCAATCAAGAATCTCGAGACATGAACTAATTCACATCAATTCTTACCGTTCAATAATCTATTCTCTCTAGACAACTATATCCTAAAATAGATATCTATTTAGATTACGTATCGTGACTTAGTAACTAAGTCACTAACCATCTTGATTTTCAAGAAAATCGGAACAACAGTTCTCGATGGTTTTGATTAATCTAACAATATCCAAGTCTACTAACATTTTAGAACCTATTCTAAAAAAAACGCAACCACAAATGAAGTCAGAAAACATATTCAAATAATATGGATGCAGTGGATTAGAAGTTTAATTCTATTAACAATATAGAATAAATGAAAAAAAAAAGTAGCAACTTTCATAATATTACGCACTGCCTTAGTTATAGATTTTTAACCCAGCAGTGTCTCCCACTACTTTACGTAATACCGTAATCCCCAATGGAAAATGGGAATTCAATAATTAAATCGAATTCCATAGTTTGAAGTGGACCCCATGAATATATTTCGAATCACAGCTTTGGCCCGATCTCGCCTACGTATATTCATTAGGTAGACAACTCATTTTCAATCACACTCATTATGACTCCTGATTTTGGTCCTGACAATTTCTCGTTATGACAGCTTTGGCACATTCACAAGGAGGCGTATCAAGGTTTCACTTGCCAATGACAAACTCAAGCTACCAATGTAGTCTTGAGAGCTTTGGTACGTTCAGGATTTCCACTTTCACTTGAATTTGTCTAGTATTAAATATACATCCGGCATCGATAAAATTCTATCAACTATACCCTCACTATTTTGGCACTTTCTCGGATGCAGCCATAGAAAGATACCTATAAACTGTATTGACAAGACGGACCTAGAAACATGCATCCAATACATGTCATTTTACTGCCTTATTTAATCGGGGATATTCCTCAAGAAAGCTTTGCTCTACATCAAATACTGAGTTAAATCTAGATCAACTTCTGAACATTTCAATTCTACCGTAGAAAACATAACTTAACATAACCATTAAATTTATGTTACGTTTCCCGTTAGCGTAGAACCGAAAAGTCAAGAAATATCTAAATTACATGTATATGCAAACATCAAAATTGGATTATATATCATATATCAAGCATGAAAAATGTAATGGATGAAGGATCAGACCAGCTCTGATACCATTTTTGTTGGGGTTTTAGCACGGGCACAACGGAAGCTCGCGGTTCGGGCGAAATCATAATTTTAAAACTTTTAAAATTACCGAATAAATTACTCGATATCCAATATGAATAATTTATTCATATTTCACCTAAAAATATTTATTCAATATCAAATAACGACATAAATAATTAAGAAACATCACGAAACTTTTACGAAAATGTATTTCAGTAAAATGACATAAAACGCGTTTTTTGACCGAACCGACTACCCAATTTACATGAGGGATGCCCAGGTCAGCCCCAACAGTACTAGGGAAGTTCATGGGTTGCCCGAATAGTGACCAATTTATTGGATAATTATGACCCATAGCATCACTATTTTGTAAGGAACATGGTGTTCTTGTACAAAATTAACTATGTACAAAGGAAATTGCTCTTTTATCATTTATAAGTGGATTACTTGGATATATAAATTATAAAATTCCATATGATTAGTATCAGATTAATAAGATATGAGATAGTATTAATCCACATAAGGTTTAATCATTAAATATCCCTAGTCGTAGTATAATCGAGACTGGACATCGATAATGTGGAATAGGCTAGTATTACACTTGTGTGCGTTATAGAAGCTTAACAGCATAGTTCTCTTATATTTGGGTATTAGATACTCATGCAAGTGTGATAGGAGGTTCTGTTTACCGATGGTACGGGAACAGCTTCACTCTGGATAGACCCCTCGGAATCTCATTGGTATTATGACTATGTGTTTATGGAAATCTGAATCAGGGTAGGTGTATATGGTCTTAACCTAGGACTTGCATCACTAATACTTGCGACAATCATTATACTTTGGTTTTGGTCATCTGGGGCTTTAACAGGTTTTGTGTACGCCTCTTCTAGGTATACTGAGAATCGTAGTGTATTGGGTGTGATGTCAAGAATGAAGTATCACTTTAGTCATATGGAGATGATGATCATGCAGGGATATAAAACTGGTACTCTATAGTGCTATAGCCATCGGGAAAGTATGACTAGGTCATGACTTTCCGATCATAAAAAGACTAGTTGCTAGTGATCCGATATATGCTTCGTACGGGACAGACATAACTCCAGCCTCATGCCTAGCATGTGACATCCGATACTGGATTGTAATACGTAATACTATGTATACTATGTCTGATATAGATTATATATTCCTTAAAAGAATATTTCTGGAGATTTGGGTAGGCACGGTGCTTTGCTAGAAGCCAACCATGTCTTGTAAATCGATAAGAATGTGGTACCGGGTAGGCACATGACACTTCGAATCTCACTGTATGAATGAAACGTGCATACAACTCTTTCAGGTGAAAGATGATGGTTTGAGCATTCATATCTTCGTTAGCTTTCTGAAGTTCGTCCGACATAGAGCCAAGTATTATGCAAACTACTTGCTCATCATCATCGACGTGTTTCTTCCAAGCATCAAATGTATTTTGGTCAGCATCTTCTGCGGGTTCAGAGGGAAATGGTCTTTCAAGAACATAGAAAATATTTTCTTGTCGTAAGACAATTTTAAGGTTTCTAAACTAGTCATTATAGTTGTCCCCTTTGAGCTTATGCTCATCAAGGATGGAACGAAGTGATACTCTGTTTGCCATTTGAATGTTTGTGAAATATTTTAACCCACCTGTTAAGAGAGAATGTTAAAATTAGGAATATGTTTTTCATTAATGTTTCATAATAACATGCGCTTTTAATATTATGAATTTGCTCCTACTCAATTATTTTAAAATTTTAACCAAATCGCATCAACCCCAATATGATGGATTTCTTATGGGCAAGGATCCCATTATCATCATTTCATAACTCTAACTAGGGCTGGTCGTTATAAAATACGATAATTAGGTAGGTTCTCAACCGATTTATGATATAAATCACAATTCCTTGACATTGGGTTGGGCAATAAAACATGTCATAGCTTATGCTAATCCTCGTGGACACCCAATCTTTGCCACTAAGTTATAAGACCACGCCTAAGGGTCGCTACGTCTTATGACTCAGAAAAGTCAAACCATTGTCAATAGTACGATTTAGGGACAAATTGGTATTGGTCAGTCTGGTAAATCCTAGTCCTGCCAATACGGTTTAAGCCCTTTGGGTCTGTACTTTACAATGGGAGGTAAATTTTAGACTTAATATTATTGAGGATTTTAGCAAGTTTAAGTGAATAACTGTCAAATGGATTCCTCCATTGAAAATACCCCAGATGGAGGGTGGAGCGAACTCTCTTAAATACCCTTACCTCTTAGGCTCTTATCGCCTTGGTGACAGGAATAAACAATAGATCCTCCAAATTAGTCCAACACTTTAAATATACTTTAAACTAGGCTTTGAGTAAATGATTATCTAGATGTCTTCACAGCTTTTCCTTTTGGCTATAAAAAGGTAGTGAGTGAAGAAAGACACCAAATCATTATCTAACTCTAGTAATACATTTGGTTAAATTAACTTTAGTTTGGAAAGTTTTATTAACGCCTTGGTCCCACCCCACTTGTATCTTTTATAATGTCTTTTATTATAAACAAGTGATTTATATTTATTAGCCTTAAAGGTAATAAATCTCTAAGCTCATCACGGAATAATTACTTAGCTAAGGGATAAGCAATACACTCTCTATTTCTTAGAAAGTCTCTAGATGCTTGCACCCTAAAATAATCATGCCAATTCTAATCATACATAGAATCATCAAGCATATGAGTTTTAATATGTTGGAATTATTTTAAGCATTAAATAACTTTGATTAATATTTAATTATGATATTGCATTTTATTTTATTCAAATAAATTTACTATTCACATTTTTCTGCAGACGCGTGAACTTTAAATACAATTTCACAATTCAACTCTTAACCAAATCATGCAAAACCTGTGCCTAAAATTAAGTTCAGGGTGTTAGCTTTCCAACGAGCTTTTAAACACCCAATTTCGAGTTCAAATGAGTGAGAAATAATCAAAACAAATATGGCGCTGTGATACCACTGTTGGGAAGCGGCAGCGAGTGCGCAGTGGAAAATTAAAAATTATTAAAATTATGATACCGCTTTCCCTTTGCCCAAGACGTATTTGTTTTGATTATTCTATAAGCATAGGCATGTTAATATATATTCTAAGCATAAAACTCATAAAACATGCAAAGAACATAAACCTAAACATGATAACTATCATAAGAACTCTAATTAAAATAAAGAAAGAAAAAGACTTACTTGAACCGTAGACTCCTCCAGTCCTCCCTCCAATCTACAAGCTTTTTCTCAAACTCACCAAGCTCTTTCACGTTCCAAAGAGCCACCCAAGTGTGTGGCCTCCAAAGATGCACACACCAAAGCCAAAACTCAACGGCAAGACTACGCCTTGAGTGCACGGGTATTTTGCCCTTGGTGCTAGCCTAGGCAAATACCTCAAAACTTTTAACTCGAGGTTCCTCTAGTCAATTAGACTTAAGGATCCTCAAAATCAGTGGCTTACACTTAAAAATTTAGAGTTGCTCACTTATATAAACCCAAGATTTGAAAGGTTTGGTGCAAAAATTTGTGAAGAATTCTTTGGGTTTATATAGTGCTCCAAAGACAACAAAATTAATTAAAAATCTGATGTGGGATAAAAGCCAATTTAATCATAGCCATTGGATCTTAATTTAGTGGTTTAATGAGATTATAAAACCCTAATAAGAGTTTGGGCCGAATGAAAATTCAAAACAAATAAATAAAAAATTTACTATTCACATGGTACTATTCACGCATTACTATTCACGTGAATAGAAAACACTATCCATTAAGAATCTTCGGTGAGTTGTTCAGTGTTTATCCGCTAAAACACCTACACGTCTATACGAGTCTCCAAGCTCATGGTTCATTGAGAAACCATTGGATCATATATTCCAATATATGACATGTACCGGTATCAACAGGTTTACTTTACTGACCAAGTAGTGTAAACCTTGACCAGGAATAGTCTAAGAATGATAGCGTCATGATACAACTCAATGACAGTTGCGACGCTTTTGTAATTGTATCAAGACTAATCATCATAAGGTCTATTACGTCTTTACTATATGAGAAGATATATTATATTATAGAAACTGCTCATTTTATTCATAATAAAACGTTTAAAATAGTTTTTTCAAGGAAATACAACGGGGCATTGACGCTCTGAGCACCAACCCAAACACAATATTCTATTAAATAGAATAAATGATAAACTTTTACTTGTACTTGCAAGACGCAAGTACTTTCAATTATATAACCATTATACAAAAGAAAGATTCAAATCTCAAACCTTTTAAGATTCAAAATTTTTCTTTTTTTAATATATATCATATACGTAACTGTAGAAATAAATGGAACCTTAATTAAAGAGATGAATTAGTGTTACTGGAGCATATCCCCAGGAGTATTGAAAACTAATTCGGTAACACTCAATATCGAACGAATCAGATCATATAAGATTCAATTTCTCCCACTGATCAATTCCATCATGATGGAATCGTAGAAGAATAATATTGAGTAAGAATCACATTCATTAAATAACTTTAGAACTAATTGCCATAAATTCATATGTTTGATTATATCAAACATCCTTGAACAATTCAAAGACTCACAATGAATTTTAAAATATAGTTTTCAACACTTCAAATAGAATATCTTTGAACCATTTAAAATATTCTATCCACGTTTCATTAGAAACATATTGAAAGTTCTCGAACCATTCAAGACATTCAATATATACTCTTTTAGAAACACGCAACTAAGTCATGACAACTCATTAACTAAGTTACAAAGTAAAGAATACTATCCAAAGTAATTTCTAATTCATTAAACTACATACATCTAATGTATTAGTTCTGATATCAAAACAATGATTAAATATTATTTTAAACAATGTTTATCTTCTTAGAGCTGACTTCTAAAGTGTACCACGGGCCCATGGTTTTTATCTGATTGCTAATCATATATGGACTACCTATGCTATGTACACAGAACGGACGGATCCTATCTCGACACACACAAGACACCATGAGGATCTGTCCACACCCAACGAACAGGCGGAGGTCTGATCTAAATAGATCGGTGACGTGACTGCCATCTAAGTGTGGAAGATGTCCCATATGCCCACAGTGGTATCTCAAGTCGAAGAATCACAAATGCTACTCAGCCCCAGAATATTCTTATTGATGTTGGTTTACCATCCATTAAGAATCTTCGGTGAGTCATTCAGTGTTTATCCGCTAAAACACCTACACGTCTATACGAGTCTCCAAGCTCATGGTTCATTGAGAAACCATTGGAATCATATATTCCAGTATACGACATGTACCGGTATCAATAGGTTTACTTTATTGACCAAGTAGTGTAAACCTTGACCAGGAATAGTCTAAGAATGACAGCGTCATGATACAACTCAATGACAGTTGCGACGCTTTTGTAATTGTATCAAGACTAATCATCCTAAGGTCTATTACGTCTTTACTATATAAGAAGATATATTATATTATAGAAATTGCTCATTTTATTCATAATAAAACGTTTACAATAGTTTTTTCAAGGAAATACAACGGGGAATTGACGCTCTGAGCACCAACCAAAACACAATATTCTATTAAATAGAATAAATGAAAAAATTTTACTTGTACTTGCAAGGCGCAAGTACTTTCAATTATATAACCAATATACAAAAGAAAGATTCAAATCTCAAACCTTTTAAGATTCGAAATTTTTCTTTTTTTAATATATATCATATACGTAACTGTAGAAATAAATGGAAGCTTAATTAAAAAGATGAATTAGTGTTACTGGAGCATATCCCCAAGAGTATTGAAAACTAATTCGGTAACACTCAATATCAAACGAATCAGATCATATAAGATTCAATTTCTCCCACTGATCACTTCCATCACGATGGAATCGTAGAAGAATAATATTGAGTAAGAATCACATTCATTAAAAAACTTTAGAACTAATTGCCATAAATTCATATGTTTGATCATATCAAACATCCTTGAACAATTCAAAGACTCACAATGAATTTTAAAATATAGTTTTCAAAACTTCAAATAGAATATCTTTGAACCATTTAAAATATTCTATCCACGTTTCATTAGAAACATATTGAAAGTTCTCGAACCATTCAAGACATTCAATATATACTCTTTTAGAAACACGCAACTAAGTCATGACAACTCATTAAGTAAGTTACAAAGTAATGAAAACTATCCAAGGTAATTTCTAATTCAGTAAACTACATACATCCAATGTATTAGTTTAATAAATTTGTGGTCTAATGACGATCATTGGTTAAATGAGATTTAATCACATCCTGAATACAATATTCATTAAATGAACAATGATATATGGTGTGATCTCGTATAAGACCATCCTTCACCATAAGGACTAAGCATCTAATGTTTATGTGATAAAATCTCATAAAGCATTGTTCTAAGTTATTTAGTTAACTAAATATTTTCTTAATGTTTATCTTCTTATCAATGACACTACTAGTCATATTAAAATATGTAACAACTGTTTATATAGAACAAGTAACTATCCAATAGTCACAAGTTCTTATATCAAAACAATCATTAAATATTATTTTAAATAACTAGATGGGAGATCCGGTATCTAATACCTACATTTTTCGTATTGTGAGAATCGTATTCTCTACACACAACTATACACATCTCCTTTCTTTAGATTTATAATTTGCCTTCAATTATTCATAACAATTGCAAATAATTGATTAGCAAACTGTGTCAAACACGTGAGTTCTAAAAGTCACTAAAGCCAAGAAACTTCATTATAAGATAAACAAATACCTAATGGAGTTTTCTTAATGCCAATCAAGAATCTCGAGACATGCACTAATTCACATCAATTCTTACCGTTCAAGAAACTATTCTCTCTTGACAACTATATCCTCAAATAGATATCTATTTTGATTACTTATCGTGACTTAGTAACTAAGTCACTAACCATCTTCATTTTCAAGAAAATCAAGTCTACTAACATTTTAGAACCTATTCTAGAAAAATGCAACCACAAGTGAAGTCAGAAAACATATTCAAATAATATGGATATAGTGGATTAGAAGTTTAATTCTATTAACAATATAGAATAAAGGAAAACAAAAGTAGCAATTTTCATAATATTACGCACTGCCTTAGTTATGGATTTTTAACCCAGCAATGTCTCCCACTACTTTACGTAATACTGTAATCCCCAACGGAAAATGGGAATTCAATAATTAAATCAAATTCCATAGTTTGAAGTGGACCCAATGAATATATTTCGACTCACAGCTTTGGCCTGATCTCGCCTACGTATATTCATTAGGTAGACAACTCATTGTCAATCACACTCATTGTGACTCCTGATTTTGGTCCTGACCATTTCTCATTATGATAGCTTTGGCACATTCACAAGGAGGCGTATCAAGATTTCACTTGCCAATGACAAACTCAAGCTACCAATGTAGTGTTGACAGCTTTGGCACGTTCAGGATTTCCACTTTCACTTGAATTTGTCTAATATTAAATATAAATCCGGCATCGATAAAATTCTATCAACTATACCCTCTCTATTTTGACACTTTCTCGGATGCAGCCATAGAAAGATACCCATAAACTGTATTGACAAGACGGACCAAGAAACATGCATCTAATACATGTCATTTTACTGCCTTATTTAATAGGGGATATTCCTTAAGAAAGCTATGCTCTACATCAAATACAGAGTTAAATCTAAATCAACTTCTGAACAGTTCAATTCTACCTTAGAAAACATAACTTAACATAACCATTAAATTTATGTTACGTTTCCCATTAGCGTAGAACCGAAAAGTCAAGAAATGTCTAAATTACATGCATATGTAAACATCAAAATTGGATTATATATCATATATCAAGCTTGAAAAATGTAATGGATGAAGGATAAGACCAGCTCTGATACCATTTTTGTTGGGGTTTTAGCATAGGCGCAACGGAAGCTCGCAGTTCGGGCGAAATCATAATTTTAAAACTTTTAAAATTACCGAATAAATTACTCGATATCCAATATGAATAATTTATTCATATTTCACTTAAAAATATTTATTCGATATCAAATAACAACATAAATAATTAAGAAACATCACGAAACTTTTACGAAAACATTTTTCCGTAAAATGACATAAAACGCGTTTTTTGACCGAACCGAATACCCAATGCACATGAGGGATGCCCAGGTCAGCCCCAACAGTACTAGGGAAGTTCATGGGCTGCCCGAACAGTGACTAATTTATTGGATAATTATGACCCATAGCATCACTATTTTGTAAGGAACATGGTGTTCTTGTACAGAATTAACTATGTACAAAGGAAATTGCTCTTTTATCATTTATAATTGGATTACCTGGATATATAAATTATAAAATTCCATATGATTAGTACCAGATTAATAAGATATGAGATAGTATTAATCCACATAAGGTTTAATCATTAAATATCCCTAGTCGTAGTATAATCGAGACTGGACATCGATAATGTGGAATAGGCTAGTATTACACTTGTGTGTGTTATGGAAGCTTAACGGCATAGTTCTCTTATATTTGGGTATTAGATACTCATGCAAGTGTGATAGGAGGTTCTGTTTACCGATGGTACGGGAACAGCTTCACTCTGGATAGACCCCTCGGAATCTCATTGGTATTATGACTATGTGTTTATGGGAATCTGAATCAGGGTAGGTGTATATGGTCTTAACCTGAGACTTGCATCGCTAATACTTGCGACAATCATTATACTTTGGTTTTGGTCATCTGGGGCTTTAACAGGTTCTGTGTACACCTCTTCTGGGTATACTGAGAATCGTAGTGTATTGGGTGTGATGTCAAGAATGAAGTATCACTTCAGTCATATGGAGATGATGATCACGTAGGGATATAAAAATGGTACTCTATAGTGCTATAGCCATCGGGAAAGTATGACTAGGTCATGACTTTCTGATCATAAAAATACTAGTTGCTAGTGATCCGATATATGCTTTGTACGGGGCAGACACAACTCCAGCCACATACCTAGCATGTGACATCCGATATTGGATTGTAATACGCAATACTATGTATACAACGCCTGATATAGATTCTATATTCCTTAAAAGAATATTTCTGGAGATTTGGGTAGGCACGGTGTTTTGCTAAAGGCAACCATGTCTTGTAAATCGATAAGAATGTGGTACCGGGTATGCACGTATTCGGATAGTCCAATGACCGTATTTACTGCAAACATATCCAGGGATCTCTTGGGTCGCCTCCCAAAGATTCACTGATGACATTTGACTCGAACAGAATTAATCTGGGATTAAGTATGAGAGAGAGAAAATTAATCTAGGGTTAATTGCTGCAAGAATTTATCTAGGATAAAATTCGGATAGAAGATAAAGAACGATTAATTTGGAATTAATCGATTAAATAATATATTTGATATATTAAATGAAATCGGATTTCAAAGTGGAATTAAAATTGGATTTTAATTCGGGCGAACGAATTAATTTAGAATTAATTCGCAAACAACTTTTGTAATAATTTTATTAGGCATTATTATTTAATTAAATTAGATTTAATTACTTCGCAACGGAAAATTCGTTTAGTTCGAAATTAAACGAACCCGGGCCTGAGCGAAGTTGCGTGTTGATTTAGCCGACTTAAATTTCAAATTTAAAAGTGGTGGAACCCACTTCACTTACATCAACATGTTAGACATGTGATGGAAGTGGTTAGGCTTATTTCATGGATTTGATTTATTGAAAGAAAGCTTGGCTTTACTTATAATACCCTCAAACCAAATTTAACACTCAACTTTAATATTTAAACCAAGTCAACTTTGGAAGTAAGACATGGGTTACTATTCACAACAACCATCTTTCTTCTTTTCTCCTTGAAGCCGTGAGCTTCATGCTTCTCCCATGGAGTTTTGTTACAAAATTCTAATATGCTAGCACATTAAGGAGTCAAACAAGGTGATAGGGAGACTCACCCAAGTGTTGGAAACACTAAAAGAGGGCTTGGAGCTTCCATCTTCAAAGAAATTTTTGAAACTTCTCATCCAAATCAATGTAAGTATTCAGCAAATTTCTTGATTAATTCACACAATAATCATGCTTAGAGATCTCGTGGCATGTCTATGACACTAACAATGGTATCAGAGCAGTTTCTAAGCATGATTTGATTCTATGGTTCTTAAACTTTAATTTGGGTATTTTTGCTTGGAGTATGAAAATGTAAAATTGGATGTTTGGTTTATGTTAGATGATGATAACTTAGAGTTGTGCATCATAGGATTGTGAAAAATTGATTGGATCAAAGTTTCCCTAAAATCCTTATGTTGGCCGAATGTAACCCTAGATGAACTCATGGTGGAATTTTGGAAATTTGACAATTGGATGTGTTAAATAGCATGAAGAAATATTGAATGTTGATTTAATTGAATTGAAATCAAATTGAATGATTTTTATTGCTATTGCTGTGAGTTATGCATGTTGTTGGAGGATTGATTTTGCTTCAATTTATGTTGGACATGAATTGAACGATTAGGCATGATAAATTGGATTAAATTGATGTTTTGAAAACATTAGATTAATTGATTAATTATGTTAATTACACTTGAATTGGATTAATATGTAATTTGGAATAATGTATTAATTTAATTGTTGTAATTGGGCTAATGGGCTTGGTTGGGCCAAATTTTGATCTTGGATCATATTTGGGCCTAAACCATTTCCATAAAGTTCAAAAATATGACATTGGGCCTTAATAATTTAATTGGGCCTAATGGGCCTAAATTGATTTTATGGCATAGGGTGATTCCTAACTTGGGCCTTGGCATCTTGGGTTTGATCCATAATGGCCAAAGCTCGTGCCTAAAGAATTAATTGAAAACCCATTGGACTTTAATTGAATAGTATTGGATGCTAATTGGGCCTTTGAGACTCAATTGGATTAGATTTGGAATCCAAGTCCTTAAAGGCACTATTGAAAATGTAATTGTTTAATTTGGAATTAAACATGAATTAATATTGGATACAATTTAAATTGGATTTGAAATTGTAGTTCGATATAATTCAAGAATACGTACTTTGAGTATTTATTCTTAAACGAGTTGGACTCGCGCAAATCAAATCATTGTTTGAACATTGGATGGTCATTAATTCAAAGATTAATTAATTGGATTAGATTGATTGATAACATGCTTTGTGTGAATACTTGTATGTATTGTATGAATAATGTATATCGGATGGATATTAGAAGGGTGAGGGTAATTTTGGAAATTATTGTAAGTATGGTACTTATTTATTAAATTGGACCTGCGTGTCCAGACTATTATCTCTTTTCTCTTTGTATTTCTCTTCTCACCAATTCCCTTCAATGTAAATGAGGTTTCTTTTAGTGTTATGTAATTGGGTAGAAGTTTGTGCTAGCGGGAGAGAGGAAATGGAGAGATTTGTTCTAGAAACAATTTGTTATATATCCATCCGCATATCATTATTAAATTTTATCGCACCTTATTATGCTTTTAAAATACATGTTTAAGGGTGTATGATGAGACATAATTAAAGATAATAAATTTGTTGTCGATTTACGCGAAAAACCCTCATTCAATATTAAGCATTTTTCCTTCCATTGAGTGGTTCCCCTCAAGATCCAAGATTGGCATTGGTTTGTTGGCCAAAGTCAAGACCTTTTTCCATCGCGGATGTGTTTGAACCACGTAAGCTTTGTTCCATATCGTAAGTCTTGGGCGGTTTTGACTTGTTGGCAAAAGTCAAGGTCACTTCTAGTTCATCGACTTCGATTACGAAGCTTTCCCACTGTCAATGGGTCACGCTTAACTGGAATCATTAAGTTTGTTGAGCCAAAGCCAAGGCTTAGTTGATTAAGAGGAAACATGTTAGGAAATATATTGGATATATTTAGATATATTGTTGGAAAGCGGCCGCGAGTGCGCAGCGGAAAATTAAAAATTATTAAAATTATGATGTCGTTTTCCATTTGCCCAAGACCCATTTGTTTTTATTATTCTACAAGCCTAGGCATGTTACTATATATTCTAAGCATAAAACTCATAAAACATGCAAAGAACATAAACCTAAACATGCTAACTATCATAAGAACTCTAATTAAAATAAAGAAAGAAAAAGACTTACTTGAACCGTAGACTCCTTCAGACCTCCCTCCAATCTACAAGCTTTTCTCGAACTCAGCAAGCTCTTCCACGTTCCAAAGAGCCACCCAAGTGTGTGGCCTCAAAAGATGCACACACCAAAGCCAAAACTCAACGGCAAGACTACGCCTTGAGTGCACGGGTATTTTGCCCTTGGTGCTAGCCTAGGCAAATACCTCAAAACTTTTAACTTGAGGTTCATCTAGTCAATTAGACGTAAGGATCCTCAAAATCAGTGGCTTACTCTTAAAACTTTAGAGTTTCTCACTTATATAAACCCAAGATTTGAAAGGTTTGGTGTAAAAATTTGTGAAGAATTTTTTGGGTTTATATAGTGCTCCAAAGACAACAAAATTAATTAAGAATCTGATGTGGGATAAAAGCCAATTTAATCTTAGCCATTGGATCTTAATTTAGTGGTTTAATGAGATTATAAAACCCTAATAAGAGTTTGGGCCGAAATGGAATTCAAAACAAATAACAAAAATAAATAAATAATTAAAATTTACTATTCACGTGGTACTATTCATGCGTTACTATTCACATGAATAGTAAAAATATTTATCTATTTATTCCAATTCCCAAAGTGCCCCTATCGTCATTCACCAATCCCTAAGTCACTATGGAACCTCATAAATGATCTGTTCAATAATTAAACACATTGAACCATTTATGAACAATTCCTACAGCAATCATATATGCTGTTAAATATGTAATGTGCACTGTTAACCATTGATTTCAACTTTGTTGTGTGTGACCTTTTGGGTTCCCCTCAAGTTGGACATGAAATGAATCGTGATAATTTAATCGAACATAAATTATCCTCTGACCAGATGGTCGTTCGATTTCAATGACCAATGTTGACATCTAACAACATGCCAAAGCCCCCAAATGAGAAGGAACGATATATATACCCATTCTGTATGTGATTTAGATATGATACGGTCCCTCGCCTCACTGTATCCCCACATATTGACCTAGGGTACGGAAAGTGTCTACCCATATGATCAAAGGTATGATATTGATAGTGTCATAAATTATGTTAACCCAAGAATCTCACATGATTCTTTCGCTATGGCCACAGTCTCAAGCAC
The DNA here is from genome assembly GCA_019454045.1 of Zanthoxylum bungeanum. Classification (NCBI taxonomy): domain Eukaryota; kingdom Viridiplantae; phylum Streptophyta; class Magnoliopsida; order Sapindales; family Rutaceae; genus Zanthoxylum; species Zanthoxylum bungeanum. Next base: position 10,838 of record SKCR01043348.1, on the reverse strand, counting down.
TGATCACACATATCAACCCGCGAACTGGAATACTACTCTTATAAGAAAATATTATCCGAGAGAGTGACGATTCTCTGTTGTATCTTTACAAACTTCATGTGTTTCAACAAATGACCCAATCATACCCTTATGATCGGATCTTTTGAACTGGGGAAGGAGAATGTCAAAGTTATTTGATCCACACATAAGATTGTAAAGACCTCAAGTCTAAGGACTAGTCATATAATCGATATATGAAAGTTCTCACAGACACATGGGATAAACACTCCATATGAAAACTTTCGGCGGTCAGTTTGATGGACACCAGCAACTCATGCATCCATGTGATACACCAAGTGGACGGATCTCCGCTAGTAGCCTATGAGATCGGCTACCCCACTTAAGGGCAGATCATATCATCATGCTAGTCTCTCCGCTTTTGGAACGCCCAGATTATTCACAAAACTATGACTAAGAACATTTAAGAGTAATGATTCTCATAAGGCATGGAAGCCATCGTATTATTACTCCAAGGGGTTTATTACAGTGTTGATGATTCATATAAGTTATGTAAGACACGTATAATAAAGATTGTCATTTTATTACTTAATGAAAATATTACAAATACATATATATATATAGCCCATCCATAAGTTGGGTATAGGGCATATCCCTAACAATCTCCCACTTGCACTATAGCCAACTAGTATGAATCTGGACACCATACTTTCGGGTGTGCCTACAATGCTTTTGTTGAGTCAGCCCTTTAGTCAGAGAATCTGCAGGATTATCTTCAGTGGGTATTTTCTCATAATAACTTCTTTTCTCTCAACAATCTCCTTGATGAGATGAAATCGCCTGAGTACATGCTTGGATTTCTGGTGGGACCTTGGTTCCTTTGATTGAGCAATGGCGCCCGTGTTGTCACAATACATCGTGATGCCATTCTTTATCGCAAGAAGCACTTCCAGTTCGTGATGAACTTCTTTATCCAGACTACTTCTTTAAATGCCTCAGATGCTTCAATATACTCGGCTTCGGTGGTGGAGTCCACTGTAGTTGACTATTTTGAACTTTTCCAACTGACAGCACCGCAATTCAAAAATAAACAGATGTTGTTTGGATCTGCTGTCATCCTTGTCGGTTTGAAAGCTCGCATCACAGTAACCAATGACTTTCATCTCAGAACAATCTCCGTATGTCAAAAACATATCCTTAGTTCTTCTCAGATACTTGAGGATTGTTTTGCCAGCTGCCCAGTGTTGCTCACCAGGATTTGTCTAATACATGCTCTTATGCTAAGAGCATAAGAGACATCAGGTCTTGTGTACATAGCATGGCGTACATGATCGATCCTATTGATGAAGCATAAGGGATCCTACTCATACGCTCTCTATCTGAAGGAGTATGTGGACATTGCTCCTTAGATAATTTGATTCCATGAAAGTAGGTAAATTACCTCTTTTGGAATCTTCCATTTTAATCTTTCAAAACTTTATCTATGTACGTAGATTGAGAAAGTCCTAACAACCTCTTAGATCTATCACGGTAGATCTTAATGCCGAGGATGTAGGCTGCTTCTCCCAAATCTTTCATGGAGAAATTCTGAGATAACCATTGCTTGGTGGCTTGCATCATGGGAATATCATTCCGGTGATTAATATGTCATCGACATATAATACAAGAAATACAACAGCACTTCCACACTACTTTTCCTGTAAACACAAGGCTCGTCTACATTTTTAATGAAGTCAAATTCTTTGATTGTCTCATCAAATCGTATATTCCAACTTCTGGAGGCTTGCTTGAGTCCATAAATAGATCGTTTAAGCTTCATACTTTATTATGATCATCCTTAGATGCAAACCCCTCAGGTTGTCATATAGACTTCCTCTAGGAGGTTCCCATTAAGAAAGCTGTTTTGACATCCATCTGCCAAATCTCATAATCAAAGTGTGCAGCTAGTGCCAGAAAAATTCGAATGGACTTTATCATTGCAACATGCGAGAAGGTTTCCTCATGGTCAATTCCTTAGATTTGTCTATAACCTTTCGCCACCAACCTAGCCTTATAGGTTGGATGTTGCCTTCTGCATCAGTTTTACGCTTGTAAATCCACTTGCAGCCTACGGGTTTTATCCCTTCAGGTGCATCTACCAAGTCCTAGACTTGATTCTGATACATAGAGTCTATTTCGGATTTCATGGCCTCAAGCCACTTGACTGAATCAATGTCACGCATTGCTTCATCATAACTAGTGGATAATCATTATCAATGACCTGATCATGTTCCTCATCAATATAGAAACCATATCTTTCAGGCTCATGTCTTTCCCTACCAGACCTTCTGAGTTCAAAACCTTGTGGTTGTTCCGTCGCTGCCTTTTTGAGGGGTCTGGGGTTTAGTTCTACGTTAGTTTGTTTTTCTCGTACCTCATCGAGGTCAAGTCTACTCCCACTATATTTCTTGAGAATGAATTCATTCTCTAGAAATTTAGCATTTCGTGAGACAAATGTTCTTTGTTCATTTGGGATGTAGAACACGTATGCTCTTGAGTTCAAGGCATATCCTACAAACTTACATTTAACTGCTCTATCATCCAATTTGTTAGTTTGTGTGAGCTTGACATATGCGTCACATCCATAAACTCTTAGATAACTAAGACTATGACGTTTCCCAGACCATAACTCATATGGTGTTTGACTAACAGTCTTGGAAAGAACTTGGTTTAGTAGTAGTGTTGTAGTTTCTAAAGCAAGACCCCAAAATGAAAGAGGTAGATCCGTTCTGGCATCATTGATCGGACCATATCTAATAATGTCTGATTTCTCCTTTCGGAAACCCTATTATGCTGTGGAGTTCCCGGAGGAGTCCACTGGGAAACAATGCTATTTTCTCTCAAGTAATCTTGAAATTCGTTGCTTAAGTATTCACCACCTCGGTCAGACCTTAGTGACTTAATACTTTTATTAAGCTGGTTTTCTACTTCAGCTTTGAAGTCTTTGAATTTCTCAAAGGCTTCAGATTTGTACCGCATAAGGTACACATACCCATATCGCGAGTGATCATCGATAAAGGTAATAAAGTATAAGAATCCACCTCTAGCGGTGACTGACATTGGTCCGCATACATCAGAATGTATGAGTTCTAATGTCTCCGTTGCACGCTGTCATTTACCTTTGAAGGGTAATTTGGTCATTTTACCAAGTAAACAAGACTCACAAGTTCCATAAGGCTTATATTTGAAGGGTCTGAAATACCCATCCTTATGTAGCTTAGTTAATCTTGTTTCATTGATATGACCTAAGCGACTGTGCCATAGAAGTGATTCATTGAGATTATTCGAGTTAACGTTGTATATATTAGAGGTTGAACATTCTTTTTTAGTTTTTAAGACATAGATATCATTATTCAAAATACCATCTCCATATTTTATTTCATTGAAATAAATAGAACATTCAATACAACTTATTAGGCATGAAAAGCCTTTATTACATAAAGAATAAATTGAAATGATGTTCTTTACTGGAGAAGGTACATAAACACAATCTTCTAAGTCTAAAACTAAACCATTCAGTAAAACTAATGAATAAGTCCCCACGCACAATGCAGCCAGTTTTGCTCCATTACCCATGCGTAAGTCAACCTCCCCATGACAGAGTCTCCTACTGTTTCTCAGGCCCTGCACATTGTTACACAAGTGAGTCCCACAACCGGTGTCAAACACCCAAGTAGAAGGTTCAGAGTTTTGAGAATATAGTTCAATCATATACAACATACCTGAAGCAGTGGGCTTCTTGGCCTCTTGGGCTTCCCTAGCTTCCTTGTCTTTCAAGGATCTGTAGTTTTTCTTCCAATGACCATTCTTTCCACAAAAGAAACATTTCCCATTTCCCTTTTTATTCTCTACCTTACCATTGGGCTTTAGGTGATCTGGAGCCTTGGCCTTGCCCTTATTTTTCTTTGGGCCTCGTGGCTTCAGGTCCGTACCCGTAAGCATGACGTAGGTTTTAAGCTCTGGTTTCAAGTCATTCTCTACTTGCTTTATCTCATTGTGCAATTCTGCTAAAGTAGCTTCTTTATCAGACAGATGAAACTGCATAATAAAGTTAGATAATTCTTTTGGTAAGGACTGAAGAATTAGATCTTGACATATCTCATGATCCATGATGAACCCGAGGTTGGCCAATTTTTCAATGTGGCCAATCATCTTAAGCACATGTCCCCTAACAGATCCTTCCTTATACCTAGTTTGGAATAAGGCACATGACACTTCGAATCACACGGTATGAACGGAACGTGCAAACAACTCTTTCAAGTGAAAGATGATGGTTTGAGCATCCATATCTTCGTGAGCTTCCTGAAGTTCATCCGACATAGAGCCAAGTATTATGCAAACTACTTGCTCATCATCATCGACGTGTTTCTTCCAAGCATCGAATGTATTTTGGTCAGCATCTTCTGCGGATTCAGGGGGAAATGGTCTTTCAAGAACATAGAAAAAAATTTCTTGTCGTAAGATAATTTTAAAGTTTCTAAACCAGTCATTATAGTTGTCCCATTTGAGCTTATGCTCATCAAGGATGGAACGAAGTGATACTCTGTTTGCCATTTGAATGTTTGTGAAATATTTTAACCTACCTGTTAAGAGAGAATATTAAAATTAGGAATATGTTTTTCATTAATGTTTCATAATAACATGGGCTTTTAATATTATGAATTTGCTCCCACTCAATTATTTTAAAATTTTAAGCAAATCGCATCAACCTCTGTTAGTGTTCCTAGAACATGCCAAGGATCTAATAAGCATGAAAACATGTGATTAAGATCATTATAAGTTGCGGAATATACTTACAATGAACAGATTTGAGCTTTTAAATTTTTTGAGAAGATGATCTCCAAGATCCAACCTTTGTAGATTCCAAGCTTTGAGTTAGGAATGAAGATCTCCAAGATCCAACCTTTGTGTTGATTCCAAGCTTTGAGTTGTTTCCCTATCACCTTTGTTGATTCCTTGAAGTGCTAGCTAACTTGATTTTGCCACAAAATCAAAGAGAAGAAGAACAAGAAGCTCACGCCCAAGCCATGTGTATTAGGGTTTTTGTTTTGTTCAAGTGTTACAAAATGAGAGAGAGAGATGCCTTTTGGTAAAAACCAATTCACCCTTTTCACCTAAATAAGGTGGTTGGGTAAATGGTTTCACCAAAACCATTCCAAGGTGGTTGGAAAGTAAATGGTTTGGCATAAATGCCAACTACCCTCCCAACTACCACATGTGAAGTGGGCCCCACATTTGAATTCAAAATTCAAATGTCTCTACGAATATTTACCGCGGCTCAGATCTGTTTAATCCGATTAAACGAACTTTCGTCGCTAAATAATTAAATCTAATTTAATTAAATAACGATGCCTCACAAATATATTACGAACGTCGTTTACGAATTAATTCTAAATTAATTTGTTCGTTCATATTAAAGTCCGACTTTAATTTCGTAATGAAATCCAATTCATTTTAATATATCCGATATATTAATTTTAGCCCATACGAATAAATTAAATAGAAAAATCAAATTTAACTATTAAATTTATTTTACCGATTAATTCCAAATTAATCGTGTTCTCTCTCTTCCGAACACATTTAATCCCAGATTAAATAAAGCTTCAATTAATCCCAGATTAATTTTCTCTCTCTTAATTAATCCCAGATTAATTCTAATCGAGTCAACTGTCATCGGTGAATCTTTAGGAAGCGACCCAAGAGACCTCTGGATATGTTGGCAGTAAATCCGGTTATCGGACTATCCGATAAAGTGAGTACCTCGTACCACGTGCTTACTGATTTACAAGACATGGTTGGCTTCTAGCAAAGCACCGTGCCTACCCAATTCTCCAGAAATATTCTTACTCGAATATATATAATCTATGTCAGGCGTAGTATACGTCGTATTGCGTATAGCGATCCAGTATCAGATGTCACGTGCAAGGCCTGGGGCTGGAATAGTGTCTGCCCCGTACGAAGCACATATCGGATATCAAGCAACTAGTTTCTTTGAATCGGATAATCATGACCTTGTCATATTATCTCGATGGTTACAACACTATAGAGAACTAGTTATGAATCTCTGCGTGGTCATCATCTCCATATGTCTGAAGTGATACTTCCATCTTGACATCTCATCCAATACACTACGATTCTCAATAAACCTAGAAGAGGCGTACACGGAACTTGTTAAAGCCTTGGATGACCAAAACCAAAGTTTACCGATTGTCACAAGTACTAGCGATGCAAGTCTCAGGTTAAGACCAAATACACCTACCTTGAAGCGGACTCCCATAGACACATATACATACTACCAATGGGATTCTGCGGGGTCTATCCAGAGCGAAGCTGTTTTCCATACCATCGGTAAAACACAACCTCCTATCGCACTTGCATAAGTATCAAATACTTAAACATATGAGAACTATGCCATTATGCCCTCATAACGCGCACAAGTGCAATACTAGTCTATTATGCATTATCGATGTCCAGTCTCGATAATACTACGACTAGGGATATTTAATGATTAAACCTTTATGGATTGATACTGTCTCATATCATCTCAATCCAGAACTAATCATAAGGACTTCTACCATTTCTATATCAAAGTAAATAAATTACAAAACGGTAAAAGGCAATTTCATTACTACATAGTTAATTTTGTACAAAAACACAATGTCTTTTACAAACAGTGACGTTATGGGTCATAATTGTCTAACAATCTCCCACTTGGCCTATAGCCAGTCACTCAAGCATCTAACACCTGGACTATGTATATGTTTCTCAAACTTTTGCTGTGAAATTGCTTTCGTCAGCGGATCTGCAATGTTGTCATCATATGCGACCTTCTCGATCTTCACATTGCAATGATGTATGATCCCACGAATCAGATGGAAATGTCGAAGAACATGCTTGGATCGTTGATGAGATCGTGGTTCCTTAGCCTGCGATATAGCCCCGTTATTGTCACAATACAATGGAACGAGCTCAGCTGCTAACAGGACTACTCCTAATCCAATTAGGAATTTACGGATCCAAACTGCCTCTTTTGCTGCTTTAGCTGCATCGATATACTCCACTTCTATTGTTGAATCGGCAACAGTCTCTTGCTTGGAAGATTTTCAGCTTACTGCTCCGTTGTTCAAACCAAATATGTACCCGGATTGTGACTTAGAGTCGTCTTTGTTGGTTTGGAAACTTGCATCGGTATACCCAGTTACCTCAAGTTCTCCATCTCCATAAACTAAGAAAGCATCCTTAGTTCGTCTAAGATACTTAAGGATATTCTTAACCGCCATCCAGTGACCATCACCTGGATCGTCCTGATAGCGACGACACATGCTCAAAGCATACGAGACATCAGGTCGCGTACATATCATGGCATACATGATCGATCCGACTGCCGAGGCGAACGGTATCTGACTCATGCTGTTTCTCTCATCTTGAGTTTTAGGACACATGTCCTTAGATATACTGATGCCATGTGATACTGGCAACAGTCCCCTCTTGGACTGATCCATGTTGAATCTTTTCAACACTTTGTCAATGTACGTGCTCTGGGAGAGTCCAAGCAACTTCCTAGATCTATCCTGGTAGATCTTTATTCCTAGAATATAGGCTGCTTCTCCCAGATCTTTCATGGAGAATTTTAATGAAAGCCAAGCTTTCACCGATGTTAACATGGGAATGTCATTGCCCATAAGTAATACATCATCAACATAAAGGATAATAAAAGTCAGTGCTCTCCCACTAACCTTCTTGTATACACAAGGATCATCTTCGTTTTGAATGAAATCATATTCCTTTATGATCTCATCAAAACGTTGGTTCCATGACCGCGATGCTTACTTCAGTCCATAAATGGAGCGATTTAACTTACAAACCTTCTTTGCAAGTTTAGGCATGATAATACCGTCAGGCTGTTGCATATAAACATCCTCCAAAAGGTTTCCGTTAAGGAAAGCGGTTTTAACGTCCATCTGCCATATCTCGTAATCGAAATATGCAGCAATATCAAGCATTATCCGAATGGATTTAATCATGGGCAACGGGTGAGAAGTTTCGTCGTAATCGACACCACGTCGTTGACGATACCCCTTCGCTACAAGCCTAGCTTTGTACGTTTGTACGTTGCCATCCATGTCGGTCTTCTTCTTGAAGACTCATTTGCATCCAATAGGCTTTACGCCTTCTGATGCATCAACCAGTGTCCAAACTTGGTTGGTATACATGGAATCCATTTCGGACTTCATGGCTTCTTGCCATAAAGCGGAATCGATATCTTGTATCGCTTCCTCATACGTAGCTGGTTCAGTATCCTCAATGAGATTAATATCTACATAAGGTGAGATCAGAAACCCATACCTCTCAGGTTGTATCCTGACTCTCTCCGACCTACGCGGTCCTTGTGTAATAGAAGATTATGGTACAGTCTCATCTCGGATGGACTGTTCTTGTTTCGTTGAGGATTCTATGCCAGGAACAGTATCACTCCGATTTTCATCGAGTTCTACTTTCCTCCCACTAACCACTGCATTTAGGAATTCCTTCTCAAGGAAAACCGCATGTAAAGCAACAAATACTTTGTTCTCCCGTGGGTGATAGAAGTAATATCCTTTGGTTTCCCTAGGATATCCCACGAATAGGCATTTATCCAATTTGGTATCGAGTTTGGTACCTTCCAAACGTTTGACGTATGCCCAGCATCCCCAAATCTTCAGGAATGAGAAACCCGGTTTCTTTCCAGTCCATATCTCATACGAAGTCTGTTGTACAGACTTTCACGGAACCTTATTCAAAATAAGAATTGCACTGTTTAATGCATATCCCCAGAATGAAATAGGCAGCTCAGTGCGACTCATCATAGACCTTACCATATCCAACAAAGTTCGGTTTCTCCGTTCGGATACACCGTTTAATTGCTGTGTTCCAGGAGGAGTCCACTGTGAAAGTATACCATATTCTTTCAATTAATCTAGAAACTCATTGCTCAAGTATTCGCCACCACGGTCCGACCGTAATGTCTTTATACTCTTGCCTGTCTGTTTTTCAACTTCATGTCGAAACTCTTTGTATTTCTCAAAAGTTTCCAACTTGTGTCTCATAAGATACACATAACCATAACGCAATGCATCATCCTTAAAGGTTACGAAGTATTCATATCCACCTCTAGCCTGGCTAGACATGGGCCCACATACGTCACTATGAACGAGTGCTAACAGTTCAGTGGCACGTTCACCCTTACCGCTAAAAGGTGATTTCGGCATTTTGCCTAATAAGCAAGATTCGCATACGTCATATGAATTTGGATCAAATCCGTCCAAGTACCCACTCTTCGAAAGTGTGGATATGCGAGTCTTGTTAATGTGTCCCAGACGACAATGCCACATATAAGTTTCATCTTTGTTACTTAGTTTGAGCCTTTTATTTGTTACATTATATGTTTGAGATTGATTTATATTCAAAATATAAAGACCATTATTAGCATCAGCAGAACATATCTCAAATCATCTTTATAAACAAAACACCCAGTGTTTCGGAATACAAAGTGTACCCGCATTGGGTCAAACAAGATACAGAGATAATATTCCTAGTCAAACTAGGTACATAATAACAATCTGAAAGTTTAAGTACATGCCCCGAAGGCAGTTCTAAAACAAAAGTGCCAACGGCCAAAACGGCGACTGGTGCCTCATTTCCGACGCGTAGATCAATCTCCCCTGAGGCCAGTCTCCTGCTAATCTGCAGATCCTGCACATCAGTACATATATGAGTACCACAACCAGAATCAAAAATCCAATTTTTAAACTAGAAGTAGTCATGTTTATTTCAATAACAAACATACCTGAAGCCGGTGCCTTGCCCGCTTTAATCTCCTTCTGGAGCGCCTTGTACTTGCGGCAGTCACGCTTCCAGTGACCCCACTTGCCGCACTGGAGGCAAACATCCTGAGATTTATCCTTAGGCTTCCCGGAATCCTTTGACGATTTGGCCTTGCCCTTTCTTTTATGCTTCTTCTTCTTCACAACTCCAGTCACCTTGAGCCCAGCCCTCGGTGTCTGAGATGTCGAAGCAAAGTGCGCCTCGTGCTTGTTGCCCTTAAGCAGCTCTTTCTCAGCTTCCTTGAGAACCGACAATAAGTCTCCTAGAGTATCATCAGTGTTCATCAAATTATAGTTTATGATGAACTGTCTCCAAGTGTCGGGGAGAGATTGCAGGACCATATCTATGGTAATCTTAGCCTCAAAGACTATCCCCATCTCAGCCAGCTCATCTATGTCAGCAATCATCTGTGCCACATGGGACTCAACAGACATACCTTCTGACAAACGTGAACGGAAGAGCTTCTTTACTAACTAATATCTCTGTGACCTTCGGTTAGATCGGTGAAGATCTTGCAACCTCGCCAACATATTATAGGGATCCAAGTCCCTGTTCTGTCGATGAAAATGCTGAGTCATAGAAGCAAGCATAATAGACTGAGCAGTATCACAATCATCGTTGTGAGTCTTCCAAAGCTCCAGCTCAAGTAGCTCATCAGGTTTGGGCTTAGGCCCAAGAGGTCTCTGTAAGTATATAGCAGCCTCTCGGCTCCAAGGACTATCCTTAGATTCATTTCCCAATCGGTAAAGTTCGTGCCCTTGAAGAAATTTTCGCCCATGAAATGTCTCGGATATTTCCCTTTCCAGTCATCTTGCTACGATAGTCCAACTATCTAGTCAATGATATTGGGTACAGTCTAACTGTTACAAGAAAATTAACATTGTATTAGTCAACTAATAAAATAATTTTGACGAAATAATTTGAAAGCGCGTAAAGCT